>CACKRE030000278.1:38275-56341 GCA_902602495.3 Ectocarpus sp. CCAP 1310/34 | reverse complement strand
ATCTGTGAGGTTTCAGTATGCAGCTATCCTCACTCAACACGTCTAGGTGTCTCGCAATCTCCAATACAAATAACCTGTGAGGTTCAATATGTGTCTATCCTCATTCAACGCGTCTATGTGTCCGGCACTCCAACATCACTCAACCCGTGGGGTTCCAGCAGCTATCCCCACGCAACCCGTCTATGTGTCTGGCAATCTCAAACCTCCCCTTTCCGTGGGGTTTCAGTATACAGCTATAATCACTCAACACGTCTATGTGTCCGGCAGTCTCCTACATCACTCAACCTGTGAGGGTTCCGTAAGCAGTCCTCACTCCACGCATCCATGCGTCACGCGTCTTTGGTAGCGCATACTATGGGGGCTATATTTGGGGTGGCTTGTTTTACAACGTCGTTGCCAAGCGACAAAAACCCAACCCCGATGGCAAACACCGGGGGGGCGGCTTGTTTTGCAACGTCGTTGCCAAGCGACGAAAACCCAACCCCGATGGCAAACACCGAGGGGGGGGGGGGGGGGGTGGCGGTAGCAGTACGTCCAGAATTTGGCTCCGCGAGCACTCTTACCCCACACCACACACCTAGTTGTCAATAAGAGATTAAGGAGGAATTCACTGCGGGGGTTCGTGTGCAACCGTCTTTGGTAGGCAATGAAGTCGGATGTCGAGATGGTTGGTTCCTCATGTATATGTCGAAGCCCGATGTTACTCCGGAGATGAAACAGTTGGACTTTACCGAATGTCATATGAGTTGGAGAAATTGCTTGCAATTCAGTCTGTTGGGAACACTAAAGCTGCATCTGCCCGAACTGCTCGTGCGGGAGAGCAAGTGTTTGTCTAGCAGGGACGTGAGCATTTGAGCGTAGTGTGGCGAGGGAGTTGTGGGCCCATATAAGTTTCCTGGTGATACCTACCACTCGCTAGCTCCGACACGAAAGAGAGGCAGGTAGCGAGGCATTAACTGCTGCTGTGTCGAACTTCGTATGTGTCGCAGGAAAGAATTGGTCGAGGAGAAATCTATGTGTGTTGTAATAATTGACAGCTTTTCAGTTCGTTTCGGCTGTTCTGGCAGCGAGGACGCGCATGATGTAACGGGCGGCCTCCGCGCACAGCCCCCCCCGTGTAGAAGCATCTACTCTCAAAGACAGAATGTACTGAGGAAGTCGCAGGTACTCCGTTCATTTGTACGGATATCCGAACGCTTTTGTACTTTTTTTCGCACGATGCACCGTCGTCATGGCTTCGGTTTTGCGGAGTTCATGCAGCAGAAAATTGAACCCCTCCATGAAAAAATGAACTACTGAGATTACCCTATCTCTGTTGCTAAGCCGTTGGGCTATGCCCGCGAGAGTTCGAATCTCTTCGTCGTCGACAATGAGAAAACCCTCTCTCTGTTCCGAGCAAGGGTCGCTGGAGTGGTGAATAACCGTTCCCCAACAGAGGTAAAATCGCCTTTCTTGTAATGTGGCGACGAGGTGCCAAACGTAGCCGAGAGTCTCGGCTTAGCTAGTTCAAGAATGGTGGAAGGTGTGAGAGTGAGGAACGGGGGGCTCTTTTGCCTCCATCTCCCCATCTCCGAGAGTCACATGAATAGTCACGGTATCCTGTGAATCTTTCCTGGCAACTGCGGACGGTAGGACATTGTTCATGTAGTCCGACGATCTTTGCTGGTCCCATGTGCATCATTACCCCTAGGAAGATACTTTTATCCTGGTTTCCACACTACGTAGTACCCTCTGTTCTGTGAGACATATTCCCCCGGATATACCACTCCATGCAAGTTTCGAAAATATCAAAACCGTTCTGCTGAGCGGTTCTCCTCCATTTGCACCTGTGGAAATCTCGAGTTTTCCAATCAACCTCCGCGCCTTAGGCCATGCTTCTTTTACTACCTAAGTCCCTTGAGCATGACGGCCTCCACGAAAAATATAGCGTGTGTAGGGGGAACGCCGGGGCAGTTTTTTTTTCAATCCCTTACCTCTGATTTCGCCCGTCTGGACCGTTATGTTCCCTATGTTTTTCGGCCACCCAATGGTGTGTTTATACCATGCACGGCGTTGTTTCTGGGAATATCAAATTTGCCATTCCACACCTGATGTTCGAGCCCCCCTTTTACTCCCTCGTAGTATATTGTTGCAGTAGGGGCTATGACTCTTGAATGGACCGGTTGACTGATATATTCCAACGCCGCTTGAGCACCCTCCGCCTCGGGTTGAGTTCATTGAAATGTTTGTTTTCTCTCGAAATTCGAAATCCGCAATGCCGGTGGCGCGCTTACTCGGCGAAACTATATTCTTTTCCCCTTCCGCCTTCCCCGCCGGCCTTTTCATGTCGTTTCAGACGGGGCACTACTCGTTGAGATGAACATAGTTGCCAGTTGGCTTGACAGCGAAAGCCTGGCGGAACTCGGCCTCTTAGCAGAGAGGAGAGGCGTTGTGGTCGATGGATGTGCAACTAAACACTCGGTGATCCAAGCCCTGCTTGGTCCTGGGAACGCTCTTCAACCTGAGGCTGACCCCCCCCCCTCAGTACTTCATTCTGGTGCTGTATGCGGAATTCAGGGACCCACGTCTGTGTCGAGGACGGTAGTGGGGCAGGCCGCAGCATGATCTTCAGCAGCAGCGGGACACGCTTCAGCGGACAATGGTGCTCAAGAGACCCCGGCTCAACAGACCCCGGTGGTCTCTCAGGTGAAGCCCGACACCAAGGAAACTGCACCAGTAAGAGCTATTGAAGGCAAAGGTGGTGGGGACAAGCCGGCCACGCGGCAGTCGCGGGACCCCGCCGCAGCCACTACATCTTCGGAGGGCGTAAGAACGAAGAAAGGGCAGGACGTTTCTGGCGTCGAGAGGCAGCCAACCCCACGCCCCGGGCATGGCAGTAGCAGGGCGGCTGGGAAGTGGAAGGGTACCCCAGTTTGGAGAACGTCGCCGGAGCAGGGCAAGTCTGCGACAAATCCAAGGAACACTGCACTTCTGTCAGGAATGGGTGCGTTCTTTGTGACCCCGGAGCAAACAAGCCCATGCAAGCTTCGCTACAAATGCAGCAGGGTGCACTCGAACCGTAGAAGTTCCCCACCTTCGGCAAGGTCGCCTGGGCTGGCCGAAACAGCGACGACTCCAACAGGCACGGCGTCATCGACAGCGGCGCGTGTACCCGCTTCGGGTAGACAGTCAACAAACTCGACCAGCCTTCGCGATAGCAGCAACGCTAGGGGGGCACAAATGGTGCAGATAACCCGGCCTCTAGGAAGCCGCCGGATCCGGCGAAAGCGGCGACGACTCCAAGAGGCACGGCTGCATCCACGGGGGCGCGGTTCTCTTCAACGGACAAGCAGCTTTCGACAACGACCGGCCATCGCAACAACAACGATGACAGGTTGGCGGCGATCGGTAGGAGCAACCCGTCTTCGACGGCGTCGCCGCACCCGGTTAAAACAGTGACGACTCCACGAGGCACGGCCTCTTTGACAGCGACTCGTGTTCCGTCTTCAGCCAGGCAAATAAAAACACCCATACCGACCAATCATCGTATTGCTGACAGGGCGGTCAAGATTGGGCAGGGTAACCCGGCCTCGACAACTTCGCCTCATCCGGCCAAGACAGCAACAACTCCGAAAAACACAGCGGTGTCGACTGGAAATCGTGTGTTATTTGGGACCAGACAGCCAACAACACCGGCCACCCTTCACGCTGGCAGGACGGCAAAGGATGCTACGATTAGCCCGGCCTCGACACCGTCGCCGCATCCAACCAAAACAGCGGTGACAACTCCACGAGGCACGGCGGCATCGACATCGACTCGTGTGCCCTCTTCAGCCAGGCAGCCAACAACGCCGACTGGCCGTCGCGGTAACCACAAGGACAGGGCAGTCACGATCAGGCGGGGTAACCCGGCCTCGACAACTTCGCCGCACTTGGCCAAGGTAGCAACGACCCCGAGAGACAGAGCGATATTGACTGGAAATCGTGATTTCTTTGGGCCTAGGCAGCCAACAACACCGACCAGCCTTCGCGTCGTCAGGGCGGTAAAGAATGCTAAGATAGGTTCGGCCTCGACACCGTCGCCGCAGCCGGCCGAAGCAGCGGTGACGACTCCACGGGGCATGGCAACATCGGCATCGACAGCATCGGCATCGACGCTCGTTCTCTCTTCAGCCAGGCAGCCGACAACGCCGACTGGCCGTCGCGGTAACAGCAATGACTCGGCAGCCACAGACAGAGAGAGTGATGCCTCAAGCTGACTGGAGCAGCGAAGACACCAACAAGTACGCCGAGCGCGACACGCGACCGGATTTCACTCGTCGCTCGCCAGGCAGCAGAAGAGATCCGACGTCGCAGCATGAGTGCCAGGGCGTTCATGAACCGTGGCGGCAAGTTGGCGTCAGGAAGATCGCCGGAGCAGGCCGATGCAACGACGCCCTCAGAAATCAGTTCTCTATTGGCGGATACATCTTCCTCTGCTGTCGCCAGCAACTCAGCGCAAGGACTTGGCAGCACTAGCAGCGGAGGGACCATCGAGGGTAGACATGCTACGGCCGAATTATCCGCTGGGGCCCCGGCAGACCCTGGGTCCGGGGTGGAGCCTTCCCCAATCGTTCCTGCCATGGGCGAGAAATCGTTGCTTGAGGTACCATCCGCGTCAGAACCTTCTGAAATCAATAATTCTATTTACGTCACCGGTGGCGTTATTTCTTATATACGTCACCGCCCGTATCTCAGCCCATATCTCAGCCCACAGAGCTTCAATTGGCACAAAATAAGTTGCGTTGTGTAGCTATGACCCACACCAATCATACAACAAGTCTTTCGACGGTCAAATCTGATAAGTGGTTGCGGAGATGTGCTCAAAAGGGGGCTCAGCGGTATGATATACTGTATCTGCCAGAAAAAAACGACCGTGCCTCCTCGCAGAGTTCTCATCGACACCAACTATGTAACTCGCGTTGTGTTTCCATGAATTCACAGCCATCACTTAAGCTATTGGTGTCGATCAGAGCTCTCTGCGCGAAGTTACAGTCGGATTTTTTTGTGGTAGATGCAGTATCATACTGCTGAGCCCCCTTTTGAGCAAATCTCCGCAACCACTTATCGGATGTGACCGTCGAAAGACTTGTATGATTGGTGTGGGTCATAGCTACACAACGCAATTTATTTTGTGCCAATTAAAGCTCTGTGGGCTGAGACACGGGCGGTGACGTATATAAGAAATAACGCCACCGGTGACGTAAATAGAATCCTCCTTCTGAAATGGAGCCGGCAGAGCCTGCAAAAGCCGCGGCAGGCCGGAGGCCAGACAAGGGACCACCCTGTTCAGCGGCCCAGATCGGACTTCGCACCGAGGCCAACGTGCTCAATGGCGGAATACATGATGCCCCAGATCCAGTTGCTGAATGCTCTGCAGCGCACCGTGCTGCTAAGCCCGTTTTAGCGGTTCCGCGCGGATGGTTGAATACGGCATCTGTTGTCAAGCCCCCCTTGTTTTAGGTGTTGCAGGGGTAGACCTGGTTGGCGGAAAGTCGGCGGAAAGTCGGCGGAAAGCCCAATAATGGACTGTTTCCGGCTTCGAAACGAGGAAGGAAGAGAGCAGCTTCCTATTCCCGTCGTTGTTTTTTAGCCGTTTTACTTGTTGATGGGAACTCCAAACAGTATTTTTTCATGGGCTCAATATCTGGAGTCGTTTTTTGTGGGCTACGTAAATCTACCTTCCTTGTTGTTTGCTTCGAGTCAGATGTGTAGTGAACCTCAATCCGCGTGACCCTTGGTTTCGTGATTTCTCAGGTCATTTTCAGGATCACATCATGTAAATTTTGCGATGGGTCGGCGGGTTCTATTTTCTAGGGTTGTCTCCCCGAACCTCCCCCGTCCTCTCCACGAACCTTCGCTGTATCTATGTAGTAAATAGTCGCTCGAATGTTGTGTTTTTGGATTGCTAAACATCGGAGAGTTGGAACGGATCAGGAGGAGGATTGTAGAACGGATCGGATAGTCGGTACACACACTAACGAAGAGTTGGCACCACCGTTCAAGAAGCATGCAGGGCGTTCATACGGGGTTAATTAGTTAGAGAGCGGGCATGGATCGGAGAGTTAGCGCGGGGGTGGGCAATATATATAGTGGGTAGCCTCGCAGCCAGCTAAGGACCAGGTCATGGGTTCGAGTCCCGATAGAGTGAGTTTTTTCTCGCTAATGAAATCCTGGTCTCCGTTGGAAGCGACGCGCTGCAAAGCTCATTGTTAGTAAACTTGATCGACTTCATTAGTCGCGAGGGAAGGGATTGCTGTGCCCTTCTCGCGATAAAAATGTCTCAAGCAGGAACCGCAGGAGGGGATCCACCCCCCCCCTCCTATCTGACCCCGGTTGGGTCGTCTAGCTGGTAGAAGTGGAGGATAGGGGCCAGAGGGGCAGGCGACCGAGTCCACTGATGGGAGAACAAAAAAAGAAGTAAACGTTCACTCCCCGATGGCAGGCCACTCTCCGATTCTTACGGTAGCCTTTGACCTAAAGGATTGATTGTTGTTTTCTACGTTTTGCTTTGTTCTGAAGACGAAGTGTACCGTAGTATGCGGTAGCGTAGTCGATAGACTACATTTACCCGGTCGCCCTGGTGGTCCAGTGGGTAGCCACGCAGCCTGCTAAGGGCCAGGTCATGGTTTCGAATCCCGACAGAGTGAGTTTTTCTCTCGGTAACTAAGTCCTGGTCTCCGTTGGAAGCGACGCGCCGCAAAGAAAGCTCGTTGTTAGTAAACTTGATCGACTTCATCAGTCACGAGGGAAGGGATTGCTGTAGCCTTCTCGCGATAAAAATAACTCAGGCAGGAACCGCAGGAGGGGGTCCAACCCTCCCTCCTGTGTGACCCCGGTTGGGTCGTCTGGCTGGTAGCAGTGGAGGATAGTCATATGGGGCCAGAGGGGCAAACGACAAAGCCCAAAAATGGGAGGAAAACACATGTAGAAGACCAGAGAGAGGTCGAATCGACCTTTCTGCAGAGAGACCAAGTTTCAAAGTACACTGAGCTGCGAACTCGTTGGTCTTGCCTGATGAGTGACCCCCTTCTGTCCAAAGGAAAGACATCCGATCCGTGTGTTATCGGAAGGTTGATGTTTTCCTTAATTGAGATAAAACAATGATTAATTGGTATGTTTAAATCACGTGCAAATTTTTTTAAAGCTCTTGTGATTTTAGCAAGTTCTTGAACTAGATTTGTATTTTGATCCACACTCTCTAATAACTGTAAATAATCAATCACAATGAAACTTACGTATTTTGATGACTCAAGATCAATAGTCTTTATTGCTAATATAATTTCACCTACCGATAAGTTTGGTGTATCATCAATAAAAAGCTCGAGCTTTGATAACTCACTAACCTTAGTATTTATTTAAAGCCACTCTGTTTCTTTGATACTTGATGCTTTGGGATGGATTGCCGATTATATGGGCTCAGCCAAGAAGGCTTGCGGCCAAGAAGGCTGGCCGGCTAGCCACAGCGATAAAGGCGTGTGTGGAGTCGACGGATTCTGGACTCAATGAAATTGGTCCACTGCTGACAGCACACCCAGATTACCTTCGCTGTCGTGTTGCTTGCGGTTTGTTTCATGACCCACCCATGACCGAAGCCGTTCACTCACTCGTGATCGGTTGCCGCTGTGTCGGAAGCAATTTTTGCACGCCCGACCCAAAAAACTACGAGGACCGCAAGCTAGCCTGTGTGACTTAACAAGAAGTTTGAGTTCCTACCAACTGTAGCTTAGCTTTCGTGGCCGATGGATGTGTCGTGAGCGGCAAAGGGTACGACGTACGTTCGAAAACGGAAAAAACAATATTTTTTCCCATCATCAATCTGTACCTATCTTATTACATCTTCATCTATTCATAGTATCTCTTCTTGTCGTTTCATCGCACAGCACCTCCCATGTATATATTACACGTGCAGTAGTGCAAATCACAGACTAGTGTTGGTATATTCGTGGCTTCTGGGGAAAAGGTGTTGTATTGATGAGACCTTGGACCAGGACAACAGGTCAAAAGGTGGAGTGTGCGAGGGTGGGGCCAGTACCGCAGCACCGCAACACTTCCCATATCGCTCGGCCAACGCATAAAAGCACAACACAATACCGGAACACAATAATATCGGAACACAAAGACTCAACAGGGGCTCACGTACTTCACAACGTACCATGAATCCTCTGGCTGATGCACTATCCACAACGAAACACACTCGGGGTAATGCACCATCCACGAAGAACATTCCCACAGAACGTTCCTTGCTGATCTGATAATACGTGGCTACTCAACGATCTTCAACGCGGACAGTCCCGCAATTCAAACTCTCCAATCAAGTTGTTCTACGTCACTCTGTCGACACACACAGCAGCAACTATGACGAACACCCTCCCTTGGGGCTGTTGTCTCGACCAGATCAACTATATATATCAGCAAAATAAACAACCAAAATAAAACACAACTCAGACCTCTACTTCTCAGATCTTGAGCCTAGAGCAAAATTACGATCAACTTCAAAAAGATCTCTCGGCAGAGCCTTCGTCAGAATGTCCGCATGCTGTCCTTCGCTAGAGACATGCCTGACTTCCAACACTCAAATTCCTGAGAAAGTGGTGCCTCACGTCTCAATGTGCTTCTTGTTACACGAACTGGGTGGATTCTCAGCAAGTGCAATCGCACCCTCGTTGTCCTCTCGTACCTCAATCTTACCGATTCTATCACTAGGCCTCAAGAACTCGAGCATTTTGTTGACAAACAGAGCCTCGTTTACACCGTCACCCATCGCAACATACTCTGCTTAAGTTGTTGAAAGTGTGACACATTTCTGCGTCCTCGAAATCCAAGCAACAAGACAGTCAGCTACAAGAACTAGATTAGTGCTCCCGAAACTGATCTGCGGTCAGTGGCCTTACTGGCGAACTCTGCGTCTACGTACACCAACGAGCCTACGTCTACCATAGTGTCCTGCTTGTACTACAAAGTTAGATGTGCCGTCTCCAGAAGATAATTTAGAATCCTCTGGGCCGCCTTCCAGTGGCTTCTCTTTGGCTCGCGAGAGTGCCTTGCCACCGCCCGCACAGCATTCGAGATGTCGGGCCTTGTCTGGTTGGCGATCCACATCAGGCTCCCCACCACCTCTCGGAACGGCACACCTCCTGCCCCCTCATCCTCCATCACGGACCTGTAATCGTTAGCAAGGGAAGCAGGGATCGAGCTGGTGCGACAAACATTGAATCTCTCAAGAACACTCCTGATGTAACTCTCTTGAGACATCTCAATCGTACCAGCCTCGCGGTCGCGAACGAATGCGCAACCAAGAAAGAGCCTGACCTCGCCCAAATTCTTCGTGGGGAGAGAGTCACCTAGCGCTTCCGCAACCATCTTGGCAAGCCTCTCAATTCCTGCATACAGAATGTCATCCACAGGAATCGCAATCATACCCAACACCTGGTCTCCCATCATGAAACGAAGAACACAGGGGTCTGACAGAGACTGTTCGAAACAAATCCTCTTCAGGTCCGACACAAGTCTCTAGTGTAATGTTCTAGATGCCTGCCTCAGTCCATACAAACTCTTGTCTACACGGACTACCTTTCCTGTCATCGACTCGCAGCCAGGAGGCAACTTCATGAACACCTCGTGATCCAATTCCGACTGAACAAATGTTTGCTCAATGTCAAAGTGGAGAAATTCCAAATCATACTTGCACGCCAATGCTATCAACAAACGAATCGATGCAGCATTTGCAGTAGGCGAGAAAGTCTCAAGATAATCCACACCATACCCTGCCTGCCGTTCGTCAAAAACCACACCACACGCCACCACACTTTCCGCCGTACCTACGCCCTTATATACATACCCGAACACACACATCCTAATATACATACTCGAACACACACGCATCCCAGTTCACCCCGAAAATACAACATACATCAACAACAACAAAAACTCGCGCCAGCAACAAGATAATCACCGCCTCTATACCTACCTTGCGCCTCGACACCTTCCACACACAAACAGCACACATTCCTACCCCCGCCGACATCACCAACTCACGCACCACCACAGACAAGTGCACTTCATTAGTTGCTGCATCAGGGCAACACCCACGGTGGAACGCCTGCCGGTCGGACGGAACACGCATGAAACAAACAACGACGTGCAGGCCTCAAAAATCCGTACAAAGGTTAAATTTTGGTTTGCAACGCCTTACACCTCATTAAAAAAAACAAAAGAAACATCAAGCGCGATATTGTAAGACAAACCCGAAAACCGTTGTTAGCTACGACGTAGGAAGTGTTGTATTCAACTACACGCCTTGCCCGTCGTCGCCGTGTAGTCCACCTACTCTCAGCTTGAGTGCTAGTCTCCTCGTCTTGCACTTCTCCAACACCAACACAGCTTGCGCGATTGCTGCTGTTGAGACGTACCTAAAAGAACATCAGCGAATAACACAGAAATGTTGGCGAGAGGTGCTGACATACCGCCCAAAGTATGACCGCGGACAAAAGTATGATGTCGTCGCACAAACACCAACTTGCAATCATACCTTTGTACCCGCCGGCAGCGTTGTTGGAGCTGGGTTCCGAATGGGATCTTTACGCCTCTCGACCTCCAGGTGCACGAGAACGGATGCATAAGCATCTAGGCAGGCAATGTGTACCTGTGGCCGTAGCATGTGGAAGTCATGGCACGTTAGGACACAAAGAGAAAGTCAGACCTTGAGGAAGACGAGCGAAGCAGAGCACGTTCCCAATTATTGCAGATACAATTAAGTCAGCGCTTCCTGAATCGCACCTGTTCATCCGTCAGGGACGGGTTGCTCCAACGAGACAAGCGAATAGTCGGGTCCTTGGGAAGGGCCTTCCCTACCAATGAAGAGGCCATACCCGCCAGAGAACGAGACGAGGTCTCAACCCAACATTCCCGTGCGTGGGTCCGTACGTCGATCATGTTGGCGACTTTAACTCCGTAATACCTTTCCAGCAGGGATGCGTCAGAATTCACATTTACACCGACCTGGAGAGAAGTGGGAAAATAATAGGCAAAATGCATGAGATGACGCTTGCAGTAAGGTGGAGAGAGGCGGAAGTAGGTGGGGAGAGACGAACGTGCGTGCGACGAGGGAACGCAAGACGTCCAAAGGCGGCGGCCGGCTTGAACACAGTCATCACGTACGTACCTTTGCGACGGAACGTTCTCGAGAAGACTCTGCAACACCTTCGGGATTGTGGATGTGGCGGTTGCCCGGTTGGTCCGTCGATGAAGGTGGAAGCAGTAGGCGGTGCCGTCAGGAAGCGAAAGTTGGAGAGTCGAGACAGGATTCGGTGTCGCGCCGCCAAGCGCTGGCTCCCACTCACAATCCAATCCCAAGACGTCCCCCTGGTCTTGACAGCCCTTGGCTAGCTCAGCAACCGCAAGATCGACTGCGCTCGATGTCAAATCCCAAACATATTTGCCAGGTGCGAGTGCGGGGAAAGACAGTTGAAAAAGAACAGCCCGTCCCGCTACGACATCGTCGTCCTCGGCATCGTACAAACGGACCCCAGTATCTGCCAAGATCTCTTGGAACATGGTGAGGAAAAGCCTCCGATCCTCACAGCATTCGTCTACAACAAGAACAGTGAAACAACAAACAGGAGCAGGTGTAGCAACCGCGCAAAAAAACGTGCAAGACTTGGGTAAGACAAACGACACGAAAACTATACAACAAACGCAAGCGTGTGTGCAAACTGACGACAACTGGCGGAGCCCAGCCAACCCGAGTTCGTACCTGTGAAGAGGATCACTGGGAGCTTGAAGCCGTGGCCGACGAAGCGCTGAACAAACATCATCTTGAGGTCGCTCTTGAGATCGTGGACCGACGCAGTTTTCATGGCCTTCGAAAAAACGACCTAAAATATGGAGGAGATCGGGAGAAGACCGAGGAGGGGCGGTGCGTGCTGTGGGTGAGACATTGTGTATGTTGCAAGAGATGATCGTGCATGAAGTTAGTTGATATCGCATGCGACCGTCAAAGTCTACCTCACCTGGTCGTACTCGTTCATGATCGTAAATATGCCGTACACGGGCCGTGCACGCGTCCCGTCCGGCCCTGTAGGCAGTCGGATAACCTTGGCGTACTTGAATGAAGCATCGCCCGCCAGCAGACGCCCGTCTACCAATTGAGCTCGACGCTGCAGATAATTCACGTGTCCAAGTGCGTCCGTCGTCCTACGAAAAGTATGATACGACCGCCGTGGATGCGTGTGTGTTGTTGGTATTTGCGATTTGGTTTCCTACACCCACGTCTGTTTGTCTATCAAATTCGGACATCCAAGCACACTCCGAACAAGATGATTTTCAGGTTCTGCGTACCTTTACCATAGGCATCTCGTAGAACCACTTGTGCCAGATGTCTCCCAGATAGTGCGCCGATGGATGCCTCCTGTTCAACCCCAACGGGTCTGTCATTTCCCCGATTTTTGGGATCATACCGACGTCGGCATCTGGCGCCAACAAGCCCAAGTCCTTAAGTTTGCGACACACGGCGGTTGGCTAGAGATACGTACGAACGATAAGTTTGAGGTACGTTGCGGTGTACGAATTTAGAAGAGACTTCGAAGTCACCGCGAAGCCCTTCCCCTCAAGGAGATCATCTGCAAGACGGTCAACCAAGCTCCTGGAAGTAGCGCCTTTCCTCGTCAGGACAAACGGGAACTCCTTAGACACGAAATCATTCATCCGGCCCAAAACGTCAGGATCCCACGCATTGAAGGTCACGGTTGTACGATCCTCATTGTTCTTCATGGCGTTGGCGTCGGTGCATCGCTTGCAGTAGTATCTGGTAACAAGACGCAAAGCACAGCGCACACGCTATACTTCAGCAAGCACTCCGCTAGTCTACGTAGTCTATTGCTAGGAAACACACACGAAGCAGAGAAAGAGTTGGACGTGTGTATATCACAAATATCCACGGTACCTGTAGCCGATGAAGTAGCAGACATCTTGTTCTAAGAACACTCGGCGTGCGTCAGTATTCCACCCATCCGGCTGCCCACGCTCGCCACAACGCGGACAGGGCACGCAGTCGATCTCGTCCCACATGTATTCAGGCACCCACATGAACACTTTTTTCAAATAAAAAGGCTCCACGGATGGTATATATGTAGCAAGGCCCGGGAAAAATTATCGAAGCTCTACTTGGTGCGGGTGTTGTGGAGGACCTACGTGGCGAGGAAACCAACGAATACGATCGTCTCATGTGGTGCTGATGTGAAGCTCCTGCGCAACGTACACAGCAGCTACATGGTGAAACAATCCAATTTGAAACAATCTACAAAAGCACCTCTTTCTGTAGTTACGCCCAGTCCTGCACTTACCGGCGGACTGCTGTAGCGACGGCAGAGGAGGTGACGCCCATTCGTCACGGTAAGGGAACTCAGAGATCTGCTTGTCTTTCCCGTTCTCGTGCTTCCTGCTTGCTTTTATCTTCCCCTTGATCTCGTCGATGAATCGATTCTGCGGCGACAACATCCTGGCCACGCCGCCGCCGCTGCTGCCGCTGCCACTGCGACCGCCGCTGCGGCTGCGGCTGCCGCTGCCGCTGCCGCTACCGCTGCGGCTGCCGCTACCGCTACCGCTGCCGCTGCCGCTGCCGCTGCCACTGCCGCTTCCGCTACCGCTGCGGCTACCGCTGCCGCTGCCACTGCGGCTCCCGCTGCCGCTGCGGTGCGGGGGCGGATGCGGGGGCGAAAAATTCAAAAATGGGTTTGTAAGACTGGTTCTGCAGGCTTTCTTTTGTGTACTGGTGCCCGCTTCGCCACACCAGTACTGGGGTATATAAACGCGCCGTGTGCAGGATCCACCGAGCAGACCAGGCAGACCGCAGAACAGCTCAGGAGAGGCAGCTCACCACGTAGCAGAGAGGAAACGGGGGGAAACCACTACTGTTGTTTGGCACAGCTGCAGCAGGTGGGTGTGGCCACGAGGTCCCGGGAGTTGTATCTATGAGAAGCGCGTACATTGGTTCCCCCGCGTGTGTTTCCAGTTTTGCAATACTGCTTTGTGCATTTGGTCATCTCGAATGGGTAGTTGTTCTGTGTTTGTATTTGTGTTTCCTTATGTTGTACGGCTGCTACCACTGTAGTGTACAGCAGTACATACGCTGCTGGTCATTGCCATCTCGACCCACACGTGCTTCTACCCTAGGCAGCATTGGTGTGAGGCAGAAGACTACGAGTGATGACACCCTTCGGAGTGATGGTACTGGGTAGGGGTGCTATACTCAGAACAACACGTACTTTTGCCTCCCGGCTCCCGGCCGTGGACAATTTTGGGGATTTGATGAGTGTCTGATGGTTTCTGTGTGATGATTACGATTATACCACCAAGAAACCCTCCTTCGGGCGCGAAGTAGCGTGCTACGGGATTGGGACACTTATTCTGGATTGCAACTATTCGTCGCAGGCCTTCGGTGTTGGCGCGTATCACCGGGGGTCCGGCTGTTCTTATGCATATGTGTTGTGCGTGGTAGACAGTCTCTAGCGTCCGGGTCAGCTGGACACAGCAGCGGGACGCTAGGCACCTGGGCAGAGATCGGATCTCGGAAGGACTTTGAGTGATCATGCCAGCATATGGTGCACTGCTAGGAACGAGGAAGGTTGTGTCCAAGACGCAC
This sequence comes from Ectocarpus sp. CCAP 1310/34, assembly GCA_902602495.3. Taxonomy (NCBI): domain Eukaryota; class Phaeophyceae; order Ectocarpales; family Ectocarpaceae; genus Ectocarpus; species Ectocarpus sp. CCAP 1310/34. Next base: position 41,682 of record CACKRE030000278.1, on the reverse strand, counting down.
TAACCGGAGTTTCTGAATAGCACCGGGGTGCCCAGCACCTTTACTGCCGCTGGGAGTTTGCAATGTGTACCCTCGGGATGCACTCAAGTTGACACACGCAGGGTTTGATTTCCCCACCAGAGGTGATCACGGAGTCTACACGAGTACCTCCACACACCCTATCTCAAACCGAGAGTGTGATAATAGACAAGAACAAGTTTTGTCGCCACCAGTGGATCACGGAGTCTGCCTCCACACATGTTCTCCCTCAATATCAAAGTTAAATTTCCGCAAGTCTACAATCACCAGAGAACAGGCCGCACGGCCGGTGTTTGAGCAGGTTCTGTGGGTTGTACCACCAGAGGGCATCATAGAGCAACGACATGCGCAAACCCAGAACTGATACTGGGGGCGCGTGGTCGAAGACTGCAGCTGCGGGCCTATACTCAGCAAATCTGAGTCCATACCGTTTTCGGCCCACTGCTGTACGCGCCGTCGCAGACCCAAAACCCTGAACTGCGGTGCACTGCAGCGGTCCTGTAGCCCCAAACCACCAGCTGCCTTAGACGACACGAGACCATAGGAGTGGGTTCGTGGCGGCGAGCACTGCATTGTCAAGCGTTTGGTCTGGATCCAGACTTTTGGAGTTTTTTTCTATTCCGACGTACAAGTGCGAGCGATAGCGCACACCCTACACCGGCCTTCTAAACCTCGATTACTCCACACCAACTGGCCTCGAAAATCGACCGATAGGTGAAAAGAACGATCTCGGCGAGATCTTTCGAAGACCAATCTTACCTCTATTGGCATCCTGTCGGTTGCGGAGCAATTGAGCCACGAAAGTCGGTCTAGAGGGTGCGCGATGACCTGCACTTTGACGGTACGGTAAGCCACTCCCAGCAACAAGTCTGAGTTCACAAAACGCGCATCTCACTGGTCCATGATGTCCTCTACTTACGCCGCACACTCCAAAGATCGGGATCGGTGATTGAGTAAAGCGTGTCCACCTCCAGCGATAACGTGTTATTGCTTGCTTGCTCGCAGGCAATCAATTCGTGCCTGAGCAGGCAATCAATCGCCCTTTGGACGAGATTGTCGTCGTGACCCCTTGGGTCTCATTGTCAGCACGCCCCCCTCTTTTTCTGTTGTCCAGGGGGCTCACAGGAGAGAATTCAGGACCGCACAGCTACCCACCCTCGGCTACGTTTGTCGTGCTCTTGCTCACGTTTGGTTTTATGTAGGAATTGACATAGGGGGGCCGGTGGGGATAAAAATTCAGTGAACCCATGTATTTTGGCATACATGTCTTCTGCGTGACCCCCTGATCAAATGGTGTGTGTTACAAGGAGTTTGTATCCTCCCTCCCCGGCTGCTCCAGATGTTGCCCTTAGATCAGATTGGGGCTGTGCAGTCCTGGAAAGTGTACTCCCGTGCCCCCCGTTGTTCTTCTGGATGCTTCCGTGACGACGTGATGACATCATGAATCTACCAGAGTACTGAAGCTTCAAGGGTTAGTTCACCTCGTTATGTATTCGGGGTCACGATATAGTTCCCCCGATATTTTCTAGGTATTTCAGGCCGCGGAGCACCAGCCCCTTCCCCTGAGGTTTCGAGGAAGCTTTAAAATGTTCCCCGGCGCGTGTAAGGTCTACGTCATCAATGTTGTTCGCCACAGCCACTCCGACGGCTCCATGTTGGCATCAAATATTTTTAACCGCGTTGATTTTTGATTAATCGTTGCTCTTCAACTGTAACCGGTGGGGATTGTGGCAAGCCCTCTTTGTGCAAAAGTCTTTGATATGTTCTCCAAGACTGGTCCATCGAGGCCTGTGTCACTGTGTATGCCGACTACTTGTCCCAAAGTACCTCATGTTTGAGAATTTGGAACAGCCAACGCCCACCTTAGACCTATCTATATGTGGACACGAACTTTGGGAAAAATCTCCATCTTGGGCGAAGATTTGTCAGGTCACAGTTAATGTGAAACAATTATTCGGGAAAATCTCCACCAAGATTTATCCGGGGCCCAAAAGTTGCCTGAACAAACAAATCTTGACCCAAGATTTGTCCAGTAATCTTGATGGGACAAATCTTCGGTGGCGATGCTTGGCTAGTGCGGCGAGATTACCACACGTTAGTCAACCTTGTTGTCCACAACGCTACGAAATCTGCACGTGGCATATTCGCAAGGGCCTCTAACGCACCCTGGCTTTGCTGTGTCGATGGATGCCACGGGTGCCGACAGCGGAGAAAAAGGATCAAGGTGCGCGAAAAAATATTTTTTTACCCTGGCTGGTGGCGCGTGCTTCATCAACGGAGAGTACGCATTTCCAATTTGAGAGCGGACAGCACCCGTTCACATCTCTCTTACCGTAGTTGACGCATCAAGGCCAAGCCTTCGATGCTGCCACCTCCACAAACCGTTCTCTCTCGGATGCAAGTGAGGTGGTTGTAGGGTGCTCCAATATCTAGAGTCAAAAGCATCGATGGTGACCCGAAATGTTCATCTGTGGAGGGACCGTTCAACGAGCTCTAATTTCAAGTTGATAAATGAGCCGGCGGAAGGTTTTCCCACAACAGCTCAGTCGTGTGCGATGCTTGCATCTATTGATCGAATCACTTCACACCCAAGCCGTTAGCGCCCCTAACAGATCTGTGAGTGCAGATGACGGCACCGAAGGTTTGACCTCGGTACGCCTACTAGGTAGTGAGATACCTGCACTTGGCATCGCCTCTCGGGTTGATGCACACTTGTGGCCGTTGGACAGCAACGGAACAGGTTTGTTTCTCCGCGTGCATGACACCGCGGACAACGTCGCCTCGTTGTGCACCCCAGGTGGGCGCCCACCGCTGGAATCCACGTAATATTGAGTCTATGCAGCTGTGGGAGGGAAGTCGCCTTCTAGGACTGTGTCCTGTTTAGTTTTCTGGACCAAGTGGCACTTGCGCTGTCTCTCAACGTCAAGGAGACAAGACGGACAACACACCGCCTATTTCAACGTTCCACAACATTCCACTTCCCCCCCCCATAAATCGCGATGCATCATATCTTGGCGAACATTTATCCTAAAGATTTGTTCTCCATAAAGAAAGGTTTTACAGATTCGTTTTGGCATTCGCATTCAGCGCATTTCTCATTTATTTTGGTCCGGCACCGAAGATCTTAATTTTTGCCACCAGCCCTTCCCCANCCGGGTGTGGTATTCCTGCTGGAGTTCGAGACATCGCGTGTTGGACTGGTCGGTGTTAGTGACACGTGTTTTTTCCCCCCCCCTCTTCCGGTGTTTGCCATCGGGGTTGGGTTTTCGTCTCTTGGCAATGACGTTGTAAAAGAAGCCGCCCCCTCCGGTGTTTGCGATCGGGGTTGGGTTTTCGTCGCGTGGCAACGACGTTGTAAAACAAGCGCCCCCTCGGTGTTTGCCATCGGG
>CACKRE030000278.1:8539-27113 GCA_902602495.3 Ectocarpus sp. CCAP 1310/34 | reverse complement strand
ATCCCTACAAAGCCGGGACGGAGCACGCCGGGTTCTCACCGGACCAGGCTCTCACATCACCAAGCGTGCCTAGAGGGGGGGGGGAGTGAAAAAGTACTTGGACGCACGGCAATTGCAATAGTGGACGGGTGTTGCATGTGGTGAAGGTGATGCCACCGCCGCCGTAGGCTCATCGGCATCCGCTCTTCGGCATGTTGCCGGCTTGAGTATGCTTGAATTGAACACCTTTTGACGCATGGTATTTACGCGTCCTTTGGTGCTGGTGTGACGTGTGTTGTTTCGCCATATTCGCCCAAGGTCAAATGTCGCGGACTTTGTCGCAGAAGCATTGGGAAGTTCCAAGATACTTCTAGCTTGAGGGGGGGGTGTGTCCCCAAGCACTTCCCAAGACTTGAAAACCAACAAACCAGCTGGAAATTGGAAGCCCATCACAGCTATATTAACACGAGGTAACAATCTTGCGGCACCGAATATACAGATCCCAAACCTATCAAACAACTACAACAGGGTTTTCGCCTGATCGAGAGCGGAGTATACGATTGAGAGCGGGAGCCAAAAAAATTGAAATTTCGGGTCCAGACGCCTCTTGCCATTTCTTGGCAAGTAGGGGGCGGGCTCTTCCAAGAAGCGGCGCAAATTGAAGGTCTCATCAGCAGCGTCACGAGCATATGCGTGTCATCGCGATCGGATGCTGCAGCTAGGAGCTAGACAAGTTGCTAGATTTCCCCAGATTGGCTATTCCTGCCTCAAACTGTTTCAGGGCGATTTGATCGCGGGCGGTGAGCTCTGCTGTAGATTCTGCTCCCCGCTGTAGCTCCACAACGAGAGACGCCCACAAGATGACCAGGGTATCGGCTTGTAGCTACGGGCTAGGCCTTCAATTCAAGTCACGCAGCAATCTCCAACTCTCAGCGGTAGTCCAGCTACAGCGCATCGCGCAATCTCGCTCTCAATCAGAAACTTCGCTCTCAATCACACGAAAACCTTGTTCTACCTGGTAACAAGGTCCTTGTCCACTTTTGCGTGCCGAAAACATCAGCACACGCAAGCACACGTAATGGAGAGGGAAAAAGCCAACAAAGCCTCTACAAAAATGTATCACGAAAAAAACAAAAATCTTTTCGTCCCCTCNGGGGGGGGGGGGGGGGGGGGGGGGGGGGGGGGGGGGGGGGGGGGGGGGGGGGGGGGGGGGGGGGGGGGTGTCGGGTAGGTATGTGGGAAGACTTTTGTTGTGCGCCCTTGGTCGCCTTCAAGACTTTGTTCAAGTGAGACTGTAAACGCATCACGCCCTCCTTTCCCCTTCCGTCGAGGCAAATGGGCGTCAATGCAACCAAAATAGCTGCGCGTATTCCTCTTTTATCTCACAAACTCGATTTCTACTTGGCGACGTTCGTCTGGCGGGCACATGCCGACTAGAGTACTTCGAGGGGAATACAAGAACCTTCCAAAGACCTCCCGAAGTCCATCCAACGCCACAACATGAAACACCCAATTATTACGTCGACGTCGGTACCCAAAGAATGACACAGGGTGTGTGTGCTGTATGAGCGTGCTGCATGCTTCGGCGGAGGAGGAAGGGGTTTGAGGCTTGGCACCGGAACGGATCTGAAGCTCCTGGGTTGGGCATTGATCCTGTCGACGTTCAAGGACAAGGGGTTCGACATAATCAGAAACACACCACAGAAATTATTCCAAATGCATGAGAGAACAAGAAAGCGTGAGCACACCAAGATGCACAGCGTGATCAGCGCATCGCGGTCTCGGACAAAACTGAAAAACATGAAATGCAATCGACACAGAGGAACGACCATGTCCGGGGATAATGGGGAAAAGCTCGTGTACGACGGGTTGCACGATAAGAATCAAAACAATGCAATCAGCCACCAGAGAATAATTCAACACAGCAACTCCAACAACAAACGTTACAATGAACAGCACACTTCTTTGGCGGCAACGACAAAGGAAGCCTTGCCTGCGGGGGAGTCATGGTGACGTACATAGCACCCCCCTCCAAGGAGACATTGGTCTCAGCCGTCGGCGTCCCCGCACCGCCAGCGCTACGCTTTCCGAAAACTGAGTCAACAACAAGGGCTCTACCCACTCAACGACTAGCAAAATCTAGTTTCCCCGCCGCCGATCGGCACCACGAACGCACGCCAACAGTCACCTTTGTGTTACTCTGGTCGGCTCTCCACAGCGTCGAGGTCGTTGTTCTCGAATTCGGCGCCGACATGATTTTCCTCGGCCTGCAAAGATCACAGATAGATGATGATGGATAAGGACCATACGGTTGTGTGAGAAGTAGCCCGATTGTTGAAGGAGGGGTGCTCAGCGGGGCAGCGTCGCACGCGCATTGTTGCTCGAGTATCATTTAGGGCGTGCTGGTCATGATGTTGTGCTCTCAGTGACATACTTTGACAGGGACCTCAAGAATACGTCGGCAGCGGATCGGTACACGTCTCAGTCGCCTCTCTCGGGAGAATACCAGGAAATCGCAAACTGTGCTTCAACACGCTGTTCGGATATTGCGTTGAGTGGGCAGCACAATACACGGAGGAGCAACAAAGGAAGCGCAGCTCTTGCCGACAATCGTTTCATACTCGTATTTTATTCTTGGACTTTCCTCTGCTAGAATGTTTTGGGAATGCAAAATGGCTGCGGATACGCGCACGACAGACGTTGATATTTGCCTGATTCCGACTTGGATGATGCCATTTACTCTCCCCAAAGGTGTCCTGCCTTCCAGTACCTACAATTGTATCATCTCTTGTGAGTTATTGCGCTCCTTATGTTCGCGAAGCGAAGCCGCCCCTCTAGGCCTGCTTCTGCTACATGGCCCTCACTTATATGGCTGAGCGTGTCCCCGCAGAGTAGTTTTCTGCAAGACGTGTGCTAGCGTGACAAAATCGCAAACGGCAACAATGAAATGAGCGAATACCGAAGCGCACGGTGCACGTAGTTTGCACATTCAACATAGGTCACGGTCGACTTACTGCTGAAATTCCTAGCGGGTATGAGAATGGGTGGGCCACTCTTTCTACTATCACGAAGAAGGATGTTGTTACGTACAACTCCTGTGAAAATGTGAAAACGAGGTGCTCAATGACGGGACGCGCAACATCGCACTGCCCCGCAAGACTGAAACATATCACTACTCACGCTGACCTCCTCGTGACAACTCTTTGTTCCCCAGTATTCCAGCCCCTCTGTACCCGCCGCCTGCTCCCGCAAGCCTCCACCGATACTTATCCAGGGCAGGACGATGAGCAAGAGGAGGGAAAAAACGGGCAGAGCGGCACTGGCCAGAAAACACCTCCTCGGCCCGAGATTGGCATACGAAACTCCGCCGAGGGTGGCCCCTAACCCGTACCCCAACCCACGCTTGAGACCCGCCACCGTTGCTTGCATCGTCGAGCGCAAATGTGCTGATGGCGGAACGGGTCGACCAGTTGGAACAAATAGCTGTGTCACGCGGGGAAGCACGGCGTGGTTGGAGTTGGCCATATTTGGGTGATGGGGTGCCCATTTCCGGATATCAGTAACCGTTGCAAAGTAGACGCAGCGATCGGCTCTCCTCTATCGTGTGCTACCAACCGTGGGGGGCCTCAAGCGGGGACGTCTGGTCCCTACCTGGCGCTATCCCGTGGGCGTAGTCGGTCGTAGCAGCCCACATAGCAGCAAACGTGAGGCCGTGCAAAAGTTCCGCCGGAAGCACCCACCATGGGTCCCATAGAACCTGAGCATGGTGAAGGCCAGCCAAATTAGTGTCGTTGACATATTCTAAACGGAGTGAACGAAGGTGGCACGAAAACGACGGACTGCGGGATCCAAGGGGTGCGTTTCCCCAACAATACCCAACATATTTTAAAGGTAGTTTTCGCGTAGCCGGCATCAAGTTGTGGAGGAAGGTTACGCTGGGCTACGGCAGCCCTCATGGATTCGCGCTGTTTCTTTATCCTCAATCCCGACCCTTGCGGTCGTGAATCTAACAAGATGTATTCTAACCAGTCAACACAAACAAACAGCGATGCTGGTACATTCCTGTTGTAGCATCGCCAAACTACTCTGTTCACTGAGAATATAGATCTAAGCGGACTACGCACCGAGTAGTAGACTAGTCGTACGATGTATCCAATCTGCGACAGGGCCACTACGTTTCTCGGTCCAATTTTCCGGATGAAAGATCCCGAAACGTAGAAGAACGGCACTTCTCCGCAGCACATTACAACTCCAGCAAGGCCCAGGAGAACGTGAGAGCCCCCGAGCTCATCCAACCTTGACGATAAAGCGGAAAACGTCCAAGCATGAAGGGGAACAGACGCGGGACTGTTCCGTTTGACGAAACAAAACGCGTGCGCCCCGTTGTGTCTCGAAGGGGCATCGATTCCGTCCTCACCCCGGTGAATGTTACATCATGCAGCACGATCCCGCCTGCACTGACAGACGAGACATTCTACTCAGGCTGCTGCATGTAACCCTACGATTCGCTCACGTTGGAGGCCCTCGCTTTCAGAAATCCCGCTTTAGCGCGAGAAGTCGTTGTTTTATCGAACATTACGCTTGCGGGTGGCTGGTGTCCATTCCCTAGCAAGCCACGACCCAGTGGCCGTCGAACGAACGAACTTCTCACGCACACGTGGATAGCCGCACCACTGGTGTATGTTACATGGGTATTTGCTCTACACCCGCCAAGTAACCCCCTCAGCGTCGTTTCCTCAACATGACACGGTTGTCAATTCCACTGAAAGCTGGTCTGCAGAGAGTCCGTCAGCGTAGCGGAAAGGTGCGGTGAAGGAGACCCACTAGGGGAGGGGGAGCGGCGCACGAGCTGCTAGTACGGTACGTCGGGCTTTGACTGCTCCTTGACTGGCGGTCTCAATGGGGTACGCCCCACAACTACAGTTCCCATCCTGCTTATTACACTACCGGTCCAACGTAATTTTCGGTGGAAAGAGCAAGTAGATGAAACTCAGGTTCAGGTCCGTATCGAAGCATGAGCGGTGTTAATCCCGCTGTCATTTCTTCAGCTGGAGATCGTGAGCGACAAAGCAATTCGACCCTAAATATGAGCGACAACTACTTTAGTTGTGCACTGACCAGATGAAAAGGAAGGTATCGATCACGCCCTTCGCCATGCCGCTTAGCATGACTCCCAAAAAGAACGAAAAATTCTGCGGCGCGCTGAACATAATCCAGAGGACTGAAGCCACGCGATGTTCCTCTTGTTCCACGTGATCTGGTCGTTTACTCGATTCCTCGTCCTCCAAATCGTCGACGTTCATTCCTACGCAGGGCCGGGTATTGGTAACCTCGTCTTCCCTCGCGCGTCCGGTCTCGACAAGCTCTGTTTCCCCATGAGCGGACCAGTTGTCACTGGTCCCTGATCGATCGCTGAAGAAGTTCAAAGGGGCCGAGGTCAACAGGCGCCTGATGATGGTCTTTGATTCCTCGTTTGTCAAGATTGTATGCCACTGTGCGTAGCATGCAAGATGTGAACGAAACAAGTTCTAACCAGGACCCTTGTGGTGACAAACGCAATACTACTGCAGCTGTTGAGGCGTCTCGATGTATCGCAAGGCTTAGATGACGTTACTCTACCCCTGCATGCGATAAGGGCCAATAAGCCTGAACAACAACTGGGGACACCTTCGAGTACCCCCGTCCTAGCCACGGGCCGTGGTTCACCGGACATAGCTTAAATCAGAACAGTTTTACGTGCGATTGCGGATACTGAACAACGTATACAAAGCTAAAAGGCTGATGGTCGCTAGTCAGGGAAAATTAATCATACTTGTTTCTCGGATCGATGCTCGTGGTTCCATCATGGTGTTTGCTGGCTGTTTCGGATAGACCTAGGCTCTATCTGAGGTATTTGGTACAAGATAAAGTGCGCCACCACGATCGTTCAGCATCGCACAAACAAGCACATACCCCCGCGGTTCCTCATCATCTTGACCACCGGCTGGTTCATTGGTTCGTCCAACCGGAACACCGAGGGCCGCTAGCAATGCTAGTGCCAAGACGGTCACGAAAACAACCATCAAGCCGTCGTAACTGCCCCCGGCAGCGTCATACACAAAGCCACTGATGAGGGTCGCGAGTCCATAGCCGGCTGCACCCCACGACCTCTGTGTCCCGTACCTGAGAAACAACGAAGGAGGAAGGAGCAAGGCCGAGGTAGGGTAAGCGGCACCTGCAGGGTAAACTAAGAAACTTCAGGTCTACTGAGGACCGTGAGATTTGCTCTTGCGTTAAAGAGAAAAACGGAAGCCAGCAGAAAGCGTACTTTACCACGGTACAGCGAAGCACACTCAGACAGAGAGAGGGAGAGATGAACGGTTGAGCAGGGCAATTGGCTGAAATATACACAAAGCCGCATCCCTTTTGCCCTAAGAACGTCAGCACACGGGTGTTTCTTTGGTCGGGAATAACCGGCATATATCTCCCCCCATGTAGCGAAACGAGAAGTGCAAACGCTTGTTGGTAAGAGAATAGCTGAGTTTCTAGCCTTGACTCACCCGGCGGAAACACGGCGATTAGCGTCCGTCGTCAGCCATTGTCAAGGAAACGTGTGGACATGCCCTTGACTAAACGTGGCTCTTGGCAGTATCCAGCGGTAGTGGATAACGTCACAGACTTCGCCCACGAGCTTTCAAAATGTGCTGGACGTTCCTTACGCTTACTAATGATCATACCCATTCCTTGCGTTCGCCATTGGGAGTGGTCGTGTGACACTTTTTTTCTGATACATTCAGCTTGAATTGTGTGTGTTTTGGCTTCATCATAGCAATGTGACCATGAATATTGCTTCAGACGCGTAGGAAACGAAGAAGGGGTGCTGGCCATGGTTCCAGGCTTTTGATTACAACTACCGATCCAAACGACAGTCAAACTTGCAGCAGTGGTGGCGTGAAAATATTCCATCTTGCACAAATTGCTGTTTTGCTGCTCCCAGATCTACGAAGCACACCAAGCGCCCCCCGACTCACCCGCCCGATCCAAATGCCTTCCTCACGGCGGCGTCAATGAGGCTATTCATTGGACTTGAGGAAACGGAACACGATATCTCCACCGCCGCCAAAGCCCAAAAGCCCCCGGCAGTGAGCATGGTTGGGCGGGTGATGGCGAATAGAATCATCAACCCGTACAGAGCCTAGACAAATCCCATCAGAACACGGTGGGGGTGGTGGAGCATTGTTGTCAAGTGCAATGCAAGACGACGAAGAAGTTGTTGGCGGCGTTTGTGTACTGTCGAGGAGGACCCGATTCGCGTGGGATCTGTCAAATGACTTTTACCAGAATCGGTACACCTTCGCATACCGTGTCAGTAGGAGACATGTTCGGCTCTCGTCGGGTGCGTATTTTTTCTCCTGACTTGGACATTTTCCCAGGGACACAATGTATGTCAGTCCTGAGAGCACCTTTGGAGTCGATCCTACAAAGAACCTTGTGACACATCCATCGAATTACTCGTCCTGGCCACAAGAGGTCCCTGTTGTGGGTAGATTCTGTGGGTGGGGAGTGTTAGGAGGACCCGATTCGCAGGGTATCCGTCGATTGACTTTTGCCAGAACGGTGCACCTTCGCATAACCACGAAAGTGGTGAGGCTCTCTGGGAGAATCGCATCCTGTGGCGCAATATACGCCTGATGTAGTTTCAATACGTGACAGTCTGGATGTTGCTTACTCCGAGAGTAACGTCCTAATCCTCGAGCGAACTTAAGGGCTTTCGAGTTGCGCATGGCGCGGCCGCATCCAGTTCATGGTCAACGATCCGTCTTTAACGAACACAGCTCTCACACTGCTCTCACCGCCTGTTGAACGCCGTATTTTTCTGTCAACGCGCAGATGGCTGGCCCTGCTAGAAGAAGTGCAATAGGCCGAATACCTCCCAGTAAACCGACCTCAGCTTCTGCGTGGTTCAGGAGAACGAGACATGGAAAAAAGAAACGTGGCGATGCTGTAGCCGTGCGACTTCAAGTATCCTGGCGGCAACATGGGCGGATTTTGTACAGCGGGCGGTGGTGTTCAACCCTAAAAAATTGTAACGCCGGGTTCACGCGCTCACCAGAGAGCCCCTTGCTTCGCCAAATGACCGGAACAAAAGGCGTGACGCTTCCGAGCGACATGAACATGAAGAAGTATAGGGCGCAACCCGGCAAATAGGGCCTCCCCGTCGATGGCACGGCCATCTTCACGTCCAGGCCCTTCAAGGGCGATGATGAATTCGCTGTCGGCCGGTTGGAGACCGGAGGATACTAGGCAAAGTTCAAGGCAAGAGTGGCGTAAGGTCGACATTGCTTGGAAAAACGGGTTATATGTCCTCAAGCTATTTAGGCGTTCCTACAGAGTATTGGATGGATGTTTGCCGGATGAGCGGCGGATCGGAGAGACACACAAATACCCAAAAATGTATACGAAATTGACTTCATTCGATGGCGTACGATAAGAAGTGGGGAGAGTAGAAGAAAACGTCTCGGCGATACGATACAGTAAGATCTGCTAGTGGTGGTAAAAAGAAACGGGCTGCGCCGTACAACGGGCGAACCCCGTGATCATCACAAGAAGGTAGGTTCAATGTTCGAGATTTTGTCCAAACGCCGTGGTCGATACTCTCATGCCCTAACGAAGAAGAGGGGAACCTGCCGCAATTTGACTCCGCGATGGGCACCCTCGCAAGGTTGTGCAAGCCTTTTGATGCCAGCCACACAGATCAAGTAAAGCGCCCGGAAGCACGTCATGACCAACAAGCCCGTGGGCGGGCGACACGGCTCGCACCATGTGCAACCCTTGACTTCTTCGCCCATCTCCCACACTACTGGCAGTTTGTAAAACCGCCAATTGGCACTTCAAGGACTGCCCCATGGAGTGTCCATGGGCTGCCCATGGGCTGCCCATGGATAAACTGCCGATGAAGTGCCTACCGTGGGTACGTCACCCGAGAACGTCGCCACCAGCATATCAACCTAGCCACCAGTGCCGATCTAGCACGCATCGTGCGGACTTGGGTTAGGGTTAGGGTCAGCGTTTGGGGCCGTCATACTGCCCCTCCCAAAAAAAGATAACCTAGTCTATCGTTGAGGAGTACATTGTCGATTGAAAGGCGCATATTGATGGTCCATGGGCTGCCCACCAAGTGCCTACCATTGGCATTTCCGATGGGCAGCCCATGGACATTGCTGTGCCCATAAACTGCCCATGGGCAATTTTGTGCACTTTTGTGCCCATAAGCAGCCTAAGGGCTGCCCATGGATTGCCCATGGGCAGAATGGTGTGCCCTATGGGCAGCTCCTCGGCATCCCGTGGACAGCCCGCACAGCCCGGAGGCTGCCCATGAGCCAAACAACAAAACAGACGAAACTGTGGAAGATCCTACTCGCGGTCCACGGCACGCCCGCGGCGGCGTACCCAAGTACCGAGACCAAAACCATAACCAAGGTTGTGGGCCTCGCGCGAGAGGAGACCTGTTTACGGCATGGAGTAGACATCCGACGATATCCGAGCGACAGGTTCTAAAGCCGTGTCTTGTCCTGTGAAGCCCCGCAGAACACCATTAAAGCCTACATTGACCAGCGAGACCGGGTTTCGGTGATGATGGATGAGGGGTACGACCCCTTCGTGGGCGTCGTCTTCGAGGAGAACGCATGGATTGGTGAGCACCGCAACGTGCGTGACCAAAGAAACGCTTTCGACGCGGCCTCAAGGGGGGCTAGGGCGTTGCTAGAGGAGCAGTGCATCTTTTTCCGCGGACAACCTGCACTCGCAGATTATAACGGAAGAGTGCGACACAGACGGAGACGACAAGACGCCGCTGAGGCTACCTTCGTCAGGCTTGACCGATGAACCCGAACCCGTCGATGCCGGCTACGGACGCCTCCCCAAAATCGAAGTCTGCAGTGAGAGTAGTTTCCGGGGCGAGAAGAAAACCTTCGCGTGTGGGAGGCCAACAAACAATCTGCGGGTGAACGACATTTTGTGCTCACGCGATCCGTTGAAGCGGCGGTCGCACACACAGGTAACCGCCAGTGCGTTCATTTGGAAACCGGAGTTGGCAATGATGGTGAACGGATCATTGGACGGCCGCCTCAAGCCGCGGGGCGTGGTGGGTTTGTGCAACCCGACACAAATGATCAGAACGACAACGACGGTGGGGGAGGGGGGTCCGGCGAATCAATCCCCGACGGCGGTTCAATCTCCGACCGTTTCGGCAAGATTAATGCTCTTTGAAGTGTGAGCCGTTGTTTCGTCGACTGCTTCATTCACGACACGCTCGAGATCGCAGAGTCCAATAGGCCTGATTTAATACCCCTCCGCTAATCATTTTACCTCCGTTGATTTCCACCCACCACTCTCTGTCTCTGCACTAGCTAGATGAGTGTCTTGACAATGTCCAAGACCCCTTTTCACAGTTTGGCGTTGATGATGGCATCGAATCCAGACGAGGGCTTCATTGCTATGCATCTGTCGAGTGATTTTGTTCGTTTTCACGAGCACTGTACGGCGAAGCTAGACCGAGCCTGAGCGCTGCGTGTTCTTGACGTGGGGGGTTGGCGGTTCTAGGGCAGACCAGCCGGGCAGCTGACCCTCAAACCAGCGACATACACGACGATTCGCAATCCATCAAAGGACCGCTAGCCAGTCAGTGTGAATTTGCGTCACGATGCGGCGTACTGGGTAGACCGACTGAACGCCGCTGTAGGAGCATGGGCGTTGGCAGAGTCGATCGGCGGTAGCAGCGAGTTGCCGGAGGGGTGGGAACGAACAGGAGATCTGGAAGGGTAGCAGCACGCAGACTATGTACCAATTTCTGCTACTACGGCGACTGGCCGGGATGAGGATTCATTGCAGTTATTGCAGTTCAGGACAGCTGGGAGGTTCAATTTCTGCGGATCTGATCTCTTATGGCCGCACTTTCGAGTAATGATGTGAAGTGCTTGGGGCATAGTACGCCTACACGCAAAACAGCGGGGGTGTGGCAACAAAAATTTGGTGCTGGTGCAACTGATGGTGCAGTAATTTATCACGAGAGGCAAAAGTCGGAACCAAAGAAATCAGGGGAAATTTATCACGCACTGCCGTCGATGACCATATATAGGGTCAAACACGAGCTGTAGTGACGCAAGAAATGAAACTCACATCGACCGTGGCTACAAGGTTTGGAGCCTTTGCCAAAATTAGGCGTTTCTTTCGAGCGGGTCGGGACTACTGCTGTACTATGCAAACCCGCAAAACCTCATGCATCACGAGTTTTCACCACCCATCCCACGCACATCGCATCGTACGCCATGTTGACGATTCTGCGGACTCAAAGAACCATACAAACTTAGTCCATCGATCATCAGCGAGGAGGCCTGGTAGGTGCACGGGTTTGGCTCCGCAGCTCCTCCAGCAACACCGTCGTATGTGTTGCAGCTGCTTCCCATCTTTTTGTTCCGGTTCATGACGGATGTAGCAATCACAAAATGTACTACCGCAGCTATATTTTTGCCCTCTGCACTAGCCTTTTGGGGCCATTTTTCTCTCTCTCTCTGCCGCCACACACCCACCCACCCACTACTGTACCCTTCCTTCTGGAATGCTGGAGGAATATGACATACTCTGTTTAAGTCCGCGTGGAACAACGAGAGGACAGAAAGGTAGTGATGGTACTTTGCACGTACGTATCCGCACGCACAACAATCAAATACTTCGCGGAAAAAATCCAAACCGCACTACTGCTGTACAGAAGGGGGCCCGAGATAAGGCGGTGGTGTGCGTGGTGAATATAACCGCCTTATGCCGGGCAGCCGCCTCATGAATGAGGCTGTAAACCGCCTTATTCCGGGCGAAATACAGAGGTTTACAGCGGTCGTCGCCTCACGGCGCGTTGTGGAGTGGAAGAGGATGTTCATGTGCACTATTGATCTAATGGTATGCACACACATGTATGATAGTTCGCGAACGAAATATTTTCAGCAGCGGCATGTACATCCGATGGGGTGTCAAAGCGAGGAACAACGACTCTGTTACATACTAACCCCAACAGCCAACATGGACCCACCATGCAATGATTGAAAATCTATTGCGTACCGAAGAACACAATGTATTCTGCGTCAATGGCGCCCCGTGGGTACGGGTTAAGCACTACTTCCCCCGGGGCTTGTATCTCTGAAAACACATACATACCCCTCTTTGCAACCAACTTGCTCGATGTAAGACAACAGCTCGAACTAATTACCAACAAGGATCCTTTAGGGTAATTTCGCGCCGTACTTTTCCCGCGGGAACTCCACGGGAATAGTAGTTGGCAACGTCTTACCGTGCAAATCCGCAGTCAGTTACCGTATCCGCTCAAACCATTCTCAAGTAAATGGCCTTCTCCCATGGCCATCCAACACAAATACGGTGCACCGCCGTGCGGCGTTACCATCCAGCGTTACCGTGCATTACGTGGTGGCCAGTTGCTGTACCATGCAAGTATTTCGGTACATTACCGTGGTGGCTGGTTCCCGTAAGGAAATGCCGTGGTGGCCAGTTACCACCCCTGTATTACCGTGCAATACCGTGGTTGTTGGTGGCCGTAAGTAACTATCGTGATGACCAGTTACCATCCGGAAATTACGTGAATGACGGCGGTCGATGGTTCCCGTACGAATCATTGCTATGGAGAAATCGGTACCGAGAGGAGCCTTGAAATTTCTACACCCGTCTCTAAGAATATATTCTTATGTCCGGTTGCCACACGGGTTTAGACATGCCACGTGATAACTGTTGCTCAGATCCGGGCGTTGTATGTGCACTCGCTCAGATGCTTCCCAGAGGGTGCACTCACGTGAAGGTGATCACGCATCGGGTTTGAGATAGGCAGATACGGCCTTATGCAGGGCCGAACCCGGCATAAGGCCGTGGCCGGCTTGTACCGGGTCTGAGTTGTGGACGCAAATTTCGACCGCTTTATATCGGGTATACCGCCAGATTCACACCGCCTAATATCGGGCCCCCTACTGTATCTTGAAAACATTTGATTGGTAAAGGGTGGACAAAGCTCTTCACGCATACAGAGCAACCACAGATAGGTTCGTATTAATCGCCCTGCGCGGCGGAGATTCATTTATGTGAGGGTGGGTGTGGGCGAAAGAAACACGACAATGGGTGTGGGTGCAAGAAACACTGTTGATTTGAAGCGGAAAACCGAAGTGCCTCGTCCAATCAGCGTCCGTGTGACTTGGTGTGACAGAACGGAACAACAGCCGCAGCACCATGCAGCAGGTGCGAACCTTTCGCGCTTTTGGCGGTGCGGGCAGCTAGCGCCTGAGCCCGTGACGACCCGGGGTTTGCAGAGAGGGGAGGTCAGGCGGGCTCCACGGAGTGGGAGGCTCGCCGCGCCTCACGAAGTTATTCTTGTCGATTGTTGAGAAGGACAAATCCCCCCGCTGCGCTGTCGAGGCGTCGAATTGGAAATTGAGGGAATACTGCATACCGAAGTATATTCAAGGGCTCGGACCGCACCCCCTATCCGTGCAGGGTGGACACGAAAGTTAATGAGAGGCGTAAAGCGCATACCAAGTGGGAAGCTCTTCATCTCGAAGTGGGAATTTGTGATTGATTGAGTGCCCGCAGAAGTGGAGCTGTGAAGGCAGCTCTTGAAACACGATAGAACGGAAATATTGATACAATAGTTCTGTTTTCAGATTTCGTCCCGTTCGCGGAGGCGTTTATGGTTCGGATTCATTCCCAACTACGTTACGCGGTCCTAACGCGTACCACCAGTGTCTCGCAAACCCCACACGTAACGGGTGCTGTACCTACGGCACCTCTGCGTGTCATGTGGAAGAAAGTGCGCGAAAAAACACTGTCCCAGGAGAGAAAAAATAACGGGACAGAAGTCGAAATGCTACATAATAGCATATATAATTAGTTGCCGAACCATTGTTCAATTGAAAATTCCGATCGATCTGTGTTGTTATTCAAACTTTGCCACCGCGTTGTATCTCGCGTGTCATGGGACGTTGCGGGCTTGTGGCTGGCTACAAGCGGTCACACTAATTACAGGAGAGTCAGTGAAGTACCCAGAGGTAGGTAGGTACACTAGATAGCAGCATCGAAAAGACGTGGTAGAACAATTCGTCGTCGTCCGTTGCAGTCATCTAATTATAGTACTTTTGGTGGAATGTTTCACGGAACTTTAATGAAATTACGTGAACTTCCATGGAACACAATGGAATTTCAACGGACGTCCATGGAACTCCATGAAATATTCCATGGGTGTTCGTGGAAGTCCACGAAACGTTTCATGATGGAGATCTATGAAATATTTCATGGGCATCCGAGAAACGTTCCAACCGAATTGCCGGACAAGAAGTCTTGACTTGCATAGAATGTGTTGATGGACTTCGACGGATTTCCACGAACATGGTGTCATGGACTTCCATGGATTTTCAAGGAGTTCCATGGCATGTTTCATGGGTGCTCATGGACGTCCATGGACTTTCATGAAAAACTCCATTAAAATACCTTCCGGGCAGCCCATGAACTGCCCCCGGAGTGCCCACCGTGGGCACTTCAGTCTAAAATTCGCAACGGCATATCAACCTATACCGTAGGTTGCATAAGACATCACATACCCTGGACCGATTTTTAAAACTCGATTACTCCACCACGATGAGGATGCCGAAATCAAAGGATTTTTGTTTGGAAAGCTCTCGACGAGACTATCCAACGCCGCCATTTTTCGGCACCATTACTGATTTTCCTGTCGAGAAAGCGAGCTTCGAAAATCGGTCCAGGGGGTATGATATCTTATGCAACCTACGGTAGTTTTTAGCCACCTTCACATCAACCTAGCACGTATGTGTATCGGGTGGGCTTGGGGCAAGGGATAGGGTAAGGGTTATTCGCCGTAATAATGCCCGTTCCAAAGAAGACAATCTACTTGTTTAGGAGTACACTGAGTCCGGTTGAAGGGCACCCATTGGCCGCCCACGGGCCGCCCATAGGAGTACAACGGTTCCGGTTGAAGGGCACTCATTGGCCGTCCCTGAACTGCCCATACATATGGGCTAACCATGGGCTAGCCCGCGGGCATTCCCCGCCATGGGCTGCCCATGCTGCCCATGGGCAGCCCATGGGCATAAGGTGGTGCCCACGGGCGATTTAGCGATACTCATGCAGAAAGTCCGGGAGACCCAGTGTTCATGAGCGTCCATGAAAGTTCATGAAATGTTTCATGGATTTTTCATGGATGTCCATGAAACATTTCATGAACTTTCATGGACGTTCATAAAACATTTCATAAACATTGATGGACGTCCGTGAAACATTTCATGATCTTCATGGGCGTTCATGAAACGTTTCATGAACATTTCATGGACAACCCATGAAAAATTTCATAAAACATGCCATGAACGTCCACGGGCGTTCATGGATGCATGTCATGGATGTCCTTGAAATATTTTGATGAAATGCTCCTTGACAAAAGTGTCATGCACATCCATGGAATTTTTCACAAACGTTCGTGAAAATATTATGGACTTCCATCGAACTTGCATTACATTCCATGGAAGGTTCATGGACTCCACAGAAAACCTTTTTGACTCTTCGTTCCTGTTTTGACTCTTCTTTTGTGCATCTTGAAAGATCTACCGGAAAAAAAATGAACACACTAGCACAATCAATCTGGGCGGCAGCCGGTCACAAACGTCGCATGGGGCACACATTAACATATATCATACCCACATAGATAACAGCACCTTACAGAGACCAATGATGCGTGGGCGGCTGTCTTTGCTGACTATTTGTGGATGTGACATATATATACGTGTCTCTATCTGTGTGTCTTCCTTGCTGTTGGGATCATCCTCTCTTCATGGTCCAAACATGCAAACAAGAGTCAGCAGGTTCATACAATTATTATTGTACACATATCAGTCGCATGTTCTCACGCCAATTAGCCGTTCTCCGCCGAACGCCCACCCAATCAAAAGTCGGTTTCTTTGAGAACGAAGAGGTTTTCCGTAGAATCCCGGGATGACATGAGATGGGAGCCCAGCAGCTCGAGATTTGGTCCAACTCGGCAGCGCCGAGACACCGCAGGCGTGCGACTGTCGAACCCCCGATGAAGGGAAAGTCGCGATGGAAGATTTTTCCGGTCGGCACCGCGAAGAGGAGAAGTCGATCGGCATCCTCGCGCGGGGGGGCGTAAACGTCTTGAGTTGAGGGGGGTTCGAGATGTTGATGACTCCTAGAGCCGGAGTCTGTGGCGGGTATGCCCATATTTATGCCCAGTGACTAGAAAGTCTCGTTGTTGGCTTGTATTTGATCCGCAGGACAAACGCAGGACAACAGTGAAGAAAGAGAGTGTCCCAAGCACCTGCGTGCAGCATGGGGGCACCGCTGACCCCTTCATGTATACTGGTATTTAGTATGGCATGTTAATATTGGAAATTGTATGGCGTCAGGGGGGGGGGGTAGATGGGCCGCCTGCCCGAATATTAGCCCCCAGTCTGCCCCCAATAAGGCCAGTATCCGTAGAAGCGACGTTGGTTTCGCCGCATACTTCACCCTTTCACCTGCGCGCCACGGTCTCGACACACTTCGGCGCTCTGGAGAAGGCTGCGGAAGACAGCGGCAATGCTGAGGCCGCTATCTTACTGCGGAGAGCTAAGATGGCGTTGATCGCAGCGCATGCCGCACTGCCCACGCCGCAGGCGGACTTGAGGGAATTGTTAAATAGTGTGATGAGTGCATGGGAGGGATCTTAATCTTGGAAGCGGATGCTGTTTCGTTGGTGGTATCGTATTTTTTTCAGAAGTTTTGTCAGGATTGGGTGGTCTGTGCCCTTACATATGTTTCAATCGTGTCTCGGAATGTATGGCAGGAATAAATGCATGGTGCTGCTGTGTGCTGATGGGTTGTTGCTTTGGGATTGCAAAACAACGAGGGGTGCACGACTTGATGGTCGTTTGCCTTTCCGTTTTCTCGTGGGGGGATACGTTTGGACCGAGGTCCAGACTACCGAGTGCGAAGACCGGGTTCATGCTGTTGCGGAATGCCCGTTGTACAAGAAGGAGAGGGAAGTTTGCGTGAGAGACTAAGGACGGTTGGATGAGAAGCATGAAATGAATGCGATCGCAAAGCACCGATTCAAACTGCGTCGTCCGCTTCGTTTGGCCTAGTTTCAGCGCACGGGTCCTTCAACAAGGCCGGTTACCGGCCTTATTGAGGAAATATAGATCCTCAGTAAGGCCGGGTGCCCTCAGCAAGGCCGGTTTATTCTCGTGGCACTATGCGGCCATACTGCAGGCCCCCCTACTGTACCCACTTTTGTCTGAGAAGGGGAAGGGTACACCCATTTTCGTCTATTTCCCAAGACCTCCAATTCAGGTCTAGACCACAGTGAGGGCCCGCAATTAAGAAAAATTCCGTTGAGAATAAGGCTCAATTTTTGACGAAAAATAAGAAAAAAGGATAAAGAAACACGGCTCAATCTTGGCCACGACATAAGAAACATCCCAATAAGAACATGATCATGAGATACCCCCAATATAATACAAACAAGGGTTGCTGGGGGAGGAGCGTTTCCAAGACGAAACGTTCCACTGCTGCTCTTTCCGTGCTCCCACCCCCCAGGTGCCTAGCGGGACAATGGTTTTTTCGTAGGGGGGGAGAGTGATTGTTGGCGCTGCCCCCCCCGCCTCCGCGCTATTTAGCTACTCGGCGCCTCCGCGGGCTGCTTACCCACTGCTGCATGAATGTTTGGTGTTGTTCAATGCATATTCTTAGCCAGATACTAAAGAAACCGAGCAATGACAGAATCAGGAGGATGCGACAGTCCACAGGGATAAGAAGTGCCTTTCAAGGCAGCACTGGGGATCGCAGTTTTCCTCTGACAAATACTGCTCATTTCGACGAAAAAAAACAGACGGGTTCAAAAAGTTAACAAACGGGACTGTGACATGTGGCCCAACCAGAGTTGCAGAAACAGGCCGAATCGCATAGAATTTGAGCACGATCACAGCTGGGCTGCTGTGGGCCATCGGCGCCGTCTGCTCCAGCGTCGTCATGGCGGACCCACAAGGTAAGGAGTCGACCATGGTACCCAGATAGACCCTGAAGTTTTGGTGCCATGTGGGTGGCTGTGAGTAGAGTCCGCACCACACGATTTTGGCATGCCGACCACGCTGGCTGCTGCCGTCTTAAACCTTACAGTAGAGGCCACATTTCGGGCTTGCCACGTAGCAGACAGCTCGTGCACAATGGAAGCCTTTGATGCCCACCCCTGTCCTTTGCTGGGGCGAGGAATCGCCCGCAGCATTGCTGGCAATCACGTACAACCTCGGGTTGAAACCGAAATGTCGATTTTTGGCCTAAAAACCGGCCCGCGGGATGGCAAGGGCCAAGTACGCATGAACTCCCTCGAACGGCGAGTGCAGACTGCCGATCGATGCGAGTTTTTGCCGCTGCGTATTATAGGTGCATGCCCAACTTATTCCGAAAGCAGTGGCGAAACAGCAGTTGCCCAGCACATTTTTGCTAGTAGCAGTCTGTTTTTTTCGATTCAGCCGCGTACCCCCCCCCCCCGAAAGTACCCTGCCTT
>CACKRE030000277.1:30980-50821 GCA_902602495.3 Ectocarpus sp. CCAP 1310/34 | reverse complement strand
AGCGTCGCCGCTCCCGCCAGGTGACGTCGATCGCTCGGCCCCCCCATCCTGGAAACGCACCCCCCGACCCCCCAATCTCCCTGGCACCCGCGTCTCTCGTCCCAAGTCCAGCTATCGACTGGCCCTGGCAGAGAGGGGCGGCATTGACGACGCCCGCCCCCCCCTTGGTTCTTGGCGGCTGCCCTCGTGCGCCCAGAAACCCTCATGTCCCCGCGGTCCACGTCCAGTTCACGGATTGTCCTCGTAGTGAGCGGCGGCTTGTTGGTCGATGGCGCGGCATCGGGCGGCGCGACGGCGAGAGGCGGTGGCACGACGGCGAACGGCGTTGCAGGCGGCGCGGTGGTGGTGAACGGTGGCGCGGCGGCGAGCGGCGTTGCACGTGGCGCGGTGGTGGTGAACGGTGGCGCGGCAGCGAACTGCGGTGCACGTGGCGCGGTGGTGGTGAACGGTGGCGCGGCGGCGAGCGGCGTTGCAGGCGGCGCGGTGGTGGTGAACGGTGGCGCGGCGGCGAGCGGCGTTGCAGGCGGCGCGGTGACCGGTGGCGGTGGTGTGGCTGCGGTAGACGGCGCCGCCGGCGATGGTGGTGTGGAAGTTGCCGGCGGCGCCTGTGAGAGTATGGCAGCGGGTGAAGTGGGAGGTCGGGCATACGGTGAGGGGGGTAAGAGAGGCGGTGAAATATACTCAATTAGAAACGGTGCGGCGGCGACATTCGAATCTCCCCCCTCGTCCGCCGGCGCCGGCAGCTCCAGCGGCGGGGTCAGCAACGGCGCGCGGTCGGAGACCCACACGACGTTGTTCGTCATGCACACGCGCCCCGTCGCGAACTTGAGGACCTTGACCACCGACTCGTGATGGTTGTCGCCGTTGTTGAGGTAACAGCACAGCACTGCATGGGGATCCATCTTCCTCGCGCGCGTCACACGCATATACCCCGGCTGCAAGAACGGGACGATCTGGAGCGGTGGCGGGCGACCGGTGAAGAGCTCGTGCGGCGACTTGTACCCGACGTTTGCCTTGGTCGGAGAACGGTTGAAGCCGCCGGCAGCCCAGTGACACGATTCTAGCCAGAGTCGCTCGCCATCGCGCCCGAAGCCGGGGACGCGGGTGAAGTCGATCTTNCCGGCAGCCCAGTGACACGACTCTAGCCAAAGTCGCTCGCCATCGCGTCCGAAGCCGGGGACGCGGGTGAAGTCGATTTTGGGGAACAGGCAGCGCGCCTCGAGGNCCAAAGTCGCTCGCCATCGCGTCCGAAGCCGGGGACGCGGGTGAAGTCGATCTTGGGGAACAGGCGGCGTGCCTCGAGACGAGCGGCGTGGCCGGCCTTGTTCACGCGCCAAATCGCACTCTCCGCCGGACCATTCTGCTGCGGGGTGCCCGGCGCCGTGTACGTACGGCGGATGCCGGCGTTGTCGCAGAAGGCGATGAAGTCGCGGCTGACGAACTCCCCCCCGTTGTCCATCCGGAAAGAACGAGGGACACCGGTGCCACTCCTGTCGGCGAGGAACTTCTTGACGAAGGCGAGGTTGTCCGACTTGCGCCTCATCCCGTATAGCTTCATCCACCGCGAGAAGCTGTCCACGAACATGATCATGAAAAACGAATCCCCCAGCGAGGCCGTCATCGGCCCACACAGGTCGATATGCCAAAGATCGTGCGGCCGCTCCGCGCGCGTGCCCGATTGGTGAGGCACGCCCGCCTTCGTCTCCTTCGCCTGCAGACATCCACCACAAGGCTGCAGGACACCGGTCAATCGGAGACCGTGCTGCTTCGCAAGCTCACGCAAAAGAAACTCATTGGCGTGGGAGCACGAAACGTGGAGAAGGTTAACGTGAATAATTTTGGTGGGTTTACTCACCGAAAAAGGGCGCTTGCCCGGGGCCATGACGGGGACAGCGAAAGCAACATCATCGAAGACATTTGCAAATCCAGCCTCAAACATCAAGTCTAACAACTCGTAGGGGTCTTCGGGNCAAAAGAAACTCATTGGCGTGGGAGCACGAAACGTGGAGAAGGTTAACGTGAATAATTTTGGTGGGTTTACTCACCGAAAAAGGGCGCTTGCCCGGGGCCATGACGGGGACAGCGAAAGCAACATCATCGAAGACATTTGCAAATCCAGCCTCAAACATCAAGTCTAACAACTCGTAGGGGTCTTCGGGTACCTCTCTTTGTTCCAATAGGTACACAGCCCACTCGTAATCTCCCTGCTCCGTGTACGGAATGCATCCACGGTCATCGTCGTCATTACTCTCCTGAAAAATGGAGATGTCGGGCGAGGGCAGCCCGGGAACAGCTACCAACTCCATACCATGCGGCACTTGAGAAGCGGAAGAAAACACCACACTCCTGTCAGCGGGGGGCGGGGCATACATTGCCGGAGGAACGACGCTGCTCGCAGCGGGCGGGAGACCGTACACAGTTGATGACACTACGCTGTTTGCAGCGGGCGGGAAACCGGGCACAGTAGAGGGCACTACGCTGTTTGCAGCGGGCGCGAAACCGGGCACAGTAGAGGACACTACGCTGTTTGCAGCGGGCGGGAAACCGGGCACAGCAGAGGGCACTACGCTATTTGCAGTGGGCGGGAAACCGGGCACAGTAGATGGCACTACGCTGTTTGCAGCGAACGGGAAACCAGGCACAGTAGAGGGCACTACGCTGTTTGCATCGGGCGGGAAACCATACATCGTGGAAGGTATGACGCCGGCAGCAACGGGCGGAAAATTCGACACGGTGGGTTGAACAACACTCCTGGGAACGGTTTGAGGTACAGACATCACCGGAGGCACTACGCTGCTTTCAGCGGGCGGGACACCTGACACTGCGGAAGGAACGTATGCTACACCCGGAGGGGGGGGGAACACCGGTGGGGTTTCTGACATCACTCTACCATCACTCGCATGTAAACGGTAAACGTACACCAGCAGCGCGGGGAGGGGGCACCGGGGGAAAAAACATCACAGGCACAGCGGTGGGCGTTTGACAGTTGGGCGGCAAGCGTGTGGCCCAAAGCGACGAACCCCTCTCGCAACGGGGAAAGGTCAATTGGCCATAGAAAAGATGGGTGCCTACGTCGTCCAAGGCAATACGTTGTAATCCCTGTGCTTGGTGGAGGGAGAAAAGATTGAATCCCATTCCTTCTACATGACGTACTTGGGTAAGCTTCACGCAAAAGTCTCTACCTTCAAGATGAAACCTCACGTTTAACATCCGATTCCAAGCACTCGCATGGTCCTGCCATCACCAATCCGCACTCTCTCGCTACCAAGGGGCGGGATGATCACATCGTACATAGTCGTGGGGTCTCCGGTGGTGTGGTTTGTTGCACCGGAGTCTGCAAGCCATTCTTCAACTCCTACACGCTCGGCCCTCACAGCCTGTATAGAGTTCATCAAGGCATACCCCTCACCCCCTACGAATCCACTCGAAATCTCACTCTGGTATTCGCTTGACATGTCCCTTACACCGCGCGCATGCAAAGTCCCCCCTGCCGACGAAGGTGCTCTGGTCGAAGGTGCGGGAGAGGCGTAAGGGGCGGGGACTGGCTGCTGCTGTTGGAAAGGGGGGGATAGGTACTCCGGCTGCTGCTGTTCTGGTGGGTATTCGTACACACCGCTCGCGTGCGTCACCGGTTGCTGATAAACACCGGTCACGTGCGTCACTGCATGCCCCCCCGTAGATGGTGCTGCCATCTTCGCCACCGTCGCTCCTGCTGCTCCTGGCTCGACCCCTTCTCCGCCGTACTGCTGCGCGGTGTTGGCCTGCCCGTACGAGTGGGCCCACGGCGGCCGCTGGCTGTAGCCACCGGCCGGCGGCCGGGGCGGTGGGGGCCTAGGCGGCGCGTAGGCGGCCGGCATGCCAGCTGGCCTTCCGACATCAACACGCGAAGGACAGAACAGATGGTTGTGGCCGAGTTCACCGCAGTTCTCACACCGCTTGCGAGGGTCATTCGGGTGGATGGGAGGTTCATTTCCCTGCGGGTGGTACATGTGGGGGGGGTAGGCGCTGTAGTCGTAGCCCCGCTGAGGTACAGGGTAGGCGGGGAGGTTGCTGCCCGGCGGTCCCTGGTGGAAAGGGCCCCTGCCCCTCCCACCGGAAGCGGCGCCACGCCCCCCGAATCTTCCTCCTGCCGGCTGCTGCTGATGACGTCCTCCTCCAGAAAAGCCCCGGCCCCCATGCTGGGGCCCGTGCCTTCCGCCGTAGCTCGCACCTTGGCCGCCCGAGGGACCTCCCCAACCCCGCTGCAAGCGACATTCCTCGTTGCTGTGCGACGAGGAGTTGTGGACACAATATTATATCTCAGGCGGGTACGGCGGCGGGTGTACCTGTTGCTGCTGCTTGAAGTACGGCTGATGCTGCTGCTGTGGCTGCTGCGGTTGTTGCTGCTG
Organism: Ectocarpus sp. CCAP 1310/34; assembly: GCA_902602495.3. Lineage (NCBI taxonomy): Eukaryota > Phaeophyceae > Ectocarpales > Ectocarpaceae > Ectocarpus > Ectocarpus sp. CCAP 1310/34. The sequence goes on along the minus strand of CACKRE030000277.1, from coordinate 46,433 downwards.
TTGCCGCGCTGCCGTCCTCCGTTGTCCTCTCGTCTTCCCCCTATCCCCCATGTTCCCGCCCCCGCCACCACGGTTATCACCGCCAGTGACGAGGGCATACGCCCACACGCTCTCCGACGCCCTCTTCCTAGCGGCCTCCGTCTCCGCCCAGGCAGTCAGAATCACCTTCTCTACCAATTCCGTCTTGACCTCCGAATGCGCCAACAACACGCTCCTCTGCACATTGAAATCGGGCAGAAGGTTGCGTACATAGTGGACGTTAGCATCATGATCGGATTGCACCCAACCGTACGCTTCTAGTTTCTGGCGAAGTACTGATGCTCGTGTGAGATAGCGCCGGGGCTCCTCCCCTACTTGCTGCTTCAACGAGTACCACTGCCCCTGCAACTCCAACTTGTCCGATTCTGCGTGCACTCGGCAAAAGTTGAGAAATTGATCCCACGATTCAGTGGGGCTACCACTATCTAGGATTGCAGGGACTATCGTCGGTACTTGTATCTTGGATATAATAAGCTGCCAAGCCTTAAACGCCCGATCTACAGCTTCCGTCCCATGCTCCACCTTCAATGCCGAGATATTCGCATCCGTGTTCCCTACACGAATCGTGTTCTTCGATTCTATTGCCCCAAGGCAACGCTCCTGCTCCAACAAAGATCGAAATTGACTGGTGAAAATCATTACCGCCGTCTGTACATCATCCTCGGGGCTAAACTTCCCTGTGAATGCAGGGATTGTGATACCTGCGCTAATACGTATTGTTTCTTTAGGGGTTGGGACTTCCCTGTATTCATCCTCCGGTCTTATCTTGACCCTCTGCAAGGCCCGCGCGAGGGTGTCGATGAGGCTGACGTCCGCCGGCGATCGGGGCTGGTCTTCGGGTCGCGGGCTTGACTCCGAGCCAGCCGGCCTCTCCAGCCGGGTGTCGCCTCCTTCGGAAGGCGTGCCCTCGCTCTGTGTTGCGGGGCGCTCTGCTGCTGCTGCTTCTTCTACTTTGATCTTGACCTGCTCCTTGATAAGAGCGTCGATTACGTTTCGCTGCTCGTCCGAGAGCTGGAGCTCATCCAGCTTCTGCTCCATAACTTCCGTGTCACTGTTCTCTGGCCGAACACTTTTGTAGCTAGCCCCACCTCGGGATCCCGTATGATATAACAACGCTAACGTGTTAGGATAATCCGAACTGGGGGTAGCTTGTCGCAAGACGTGTGTTGAATGGGGTATCGGCAACTCGTCGAGCTTGCGCCGAGGAGAAAAACTTGTTGTGATTAGTTGCATCGACATACACACACACAAGCCCCGTTGAGGGGGCGACGCCGTATACAACAGGAGTACCTTGTACATCCCTGGAATCCATTCTACGTACCACACATGTCACCCGGTATTCCGCTCTACCTCATTCCATGGAAACATCCAGCACCAACCACTTGGCATTGCTACAAGTATATCTATCATGTATGTTGGCGTCTCATGCGAGCCACACGGGAGACATGACCAGTTTGGAGCAAATAGATATGAAAATTTTCGTCCAATGCAGCGCTCGGGTCTAGGGCGAAATTGCATTATAGGACAACATAGCACATGCGGCGCACAGACGTGGACTCCTGTTGAAATCGATGTCAAAATCGTCTTTAACACAGAATACTCCTCACAAATAATGGATCTAAAGTCCGGCTTGTGCACTGAACTGGGGCGGGTGACCTGAGAGCAAAGTTCATGGCACCTTGCATAGCTGCATCTTCACCGGTTGCATTCACGTTCCTGCAACTTTCGTATACTCAACATCGTATCATAGCAGCGCCGCCAAGTACTCTCCAAACCAAATCGGACTGGCTCTTTTCTCCCTGTCCCCCCTGTCTCCAACACCAACCAACACACCTTGCATACCCTGGGTATGGGCTGTAGTATGGTTCCTTGGTGCTTGAACGCCTGGTGACGACGTCCCGTCTTCTCTGCGCGTGCTGCCCTCCCTCGGCGTCGTCCCCTGGTGCTGCCGATGTGTTGGTGCTGATGCGGGTCCGCACGAGAGATCGAAAGGTTTATTAGTAGTCGGCCTCGTGACCTGGCGGGGGCGGGGGCAGCAGTGCTCCCACTCGCGCCTGCGAGTGTGCTCTTCGCCGCATACTTGGCACTTCTATAAGAATGGAAATATCTGAGAATCTTATGCTTCCCGGCATTCGCCTCCTGACGGCCCTGGCATGCCGATATTTTATTTGGATATGATATGTGTGACACTTTTGTGACCACCGCGCCGCCGGCGGTGGAAAAAGGGGTTCCGTGCGATCACACAAACACTGCCCGCCCCAAGATATCGGACCCAGGTTAGCACGTGATCACTCTTTTTCCAGCGCCGCTTGCCCTGATCGGTTGTGTGTGTGTCCGTTAGTTTCTCTGTTTAGACATGTTTTATTTTTTTCTCCGTCCGCCACTCGCCACCATCCTCCCCCACCGTCACACTCTCCAAACACAACACGAACCCACACCTCCTACCTCTGTCACACACCCACTCCTTGGTCAACGGTGCCTTCATCTGGTCGCACCCAAGGATGGTCTGCCGCTGCGGTTCGCCATTCCCTTTCTGCCGCCAGCGACAACGTCGAACGTGGGCGCTCTGTTCGCCGCACGTCCCGGCCACGTAGTCGAGCGGCGACAGACAAGTACACGTCGAGCAGGGGAAGGGGGGCAAGAGGACTTCCCGTGCAGCATCGGAGGTGAGTTCATGCAGGACAACATGTGGCGTCCTCACACCCCTCTCTTCCGCCGTAGGACGATCACGATCTCATGTTTTCCAGGGCGCAGCAGATTCGTTTCGGTTGTGCCGCGAAAAAAAAAGAAACGTTTACCTTTGTTATGAGTTGTGTGTCATGGCCCTCCTTTTTTTCAAATGGTAAGTTGTTTATAGTCGCCACAGGTGCCCTTCCCGCGCCTCGACAACGGTCCTAGATAAGGGAAGTACCTATACCTCATAAACGTCCGAACGCTCCGGGCGATAAGCATGTGAGTGATATGATTAGAAAAAGCAGCGCCCGCGACACACACACCCAAATCTCGATGGCGATCCAGAACCAACGTTCGGTAAATAAATTAATTGAGACCACCAAAGAACGGGGGACGCCGCGCGCAGATGCAAGCATACGTGCATCGACCGGACAATACTGCCCTTTCCTGAAAATCTGGTATATCCTTGATACCGGCGCGCACGAAAAGACTTCTTCTGTGTCCTGGCTACTACGGCCTTTTGTCGCCCTTGCCAGGGACGCTCAACCCCCCGTTACGTTGTGGTTTTTGTTTCATGTTTGTTTTCCAACAATGAGATCATCAGCTGATTCCCACCTGACTATGTAGCCATGTAGGTTACTTCAGTTTTGGGCGCCTCCTCGCCAGGCTCGTTCTGTTCCCTCTCGTTTTCTCTTCTGCGCCCTTTTGTGCGCATCAAACATACATCCTGCAACTATGCCATGCCATATGCCCGTCGTTTGGTCCGAACATCGAGTTTCACTGCTTCTGAGACATTGAATTTTGGATGCTTGGGCACCTCTTCGAAAATCTTGCCGTGACCACAAGTTTCTTTTTCCCTGATACCTCGTTTCATGGCAGGATTCGGACCGGGAAAGCTACGAAGACTCCGGCTCTGAGTACGACCCCGCGGCGGCCAGTGACGACGAATCTTGCACCTTCGACCCCAACGAGGAAGACAGCCGAAGCCCTGACCTGGTCGCACCGGCGAAGCGGAGGAGGCCAGGTCCTCCTTTGCGCTACATCGACCACAGCCTGCGCCCTGTCACCGACCGCTCCGTCACCGAGGACAGCGCCGCGGCTGCCGACGTGCCTTCGTCGCGCGCCAATGGCATGCCCGGCCGCGATGGGCGTTCTTCCCGCGCCGGCGATTCCTCGGTGTCATCCTCTCGCGGCGCCGGTGGCGTGTGTGACCGCCGTCGCCCTCTCCAGGCGGTTGCCCAAGCGCAGTCGTCAGTGTTGACGTTCGCTTCTTCGCACCCCCGTGTGGACGCAGCTGGCACCCTTCCTACCGGAGCGGGAGCGGGCATTGTATCCTCCCGCGCATCCTCCGCTGCAGCATCTACGAGCACCTCACGCCCCACGACGACCACCCAGCACCGTCTCTCCAGCGGCGATGCTGACGACCGCGGACAACGTGCAGGAGGCGGGTCTTCTCGACCTACGTGCGGCAAGAACACCTCGCCTGACCGTGGGAGGCTGTCGTCCCAGAGACAGGTCACCTCCGCCTCCGCTCACTCTGCATCTTCCGGAGGGAACGGCAAAAGGTCTGGTTCACGCGAGGGAGGGCCAGCCCCGGCGGCCTTACGTGCTGGCACACCTTCTGCTAGCTTTACCCAGATCGGGCGGGTTTCCTCACAGCCGCGGGGAACGGGCGGCGGAAGTGAGGCCATGGCCCTTACCCCGGGCATGAGTGGCCAAGCAATCTACCAGGCGATCAACGCAGCTGGCATTTCTCAAATGGAACGCGCGGCGCTTCTCGGCATCCTCATGTCGACAGTGGCACCCACGCACCAGCAGCGCCTGGTCAGTGTCTTCGTTGTGTTGGCTCGCATGTGCGATACGTGATGCACAGTTGTAGTCGTGAGGAGATGTGGTTCCGTTCGTCCGAAAAAGCGTGTGTCCACATCCCGTTTCGTGTGGTATTGACGTCCTGCGTTTGTTTGTGTTGATATTGTAGCGTTTGCCTCTCACTAGGTTTCAGTTTTCCCCCGCGTGAACGACGAGGGTGCACAACCCCAATACAACCCCACCCCCTCTCCCCTCTCGCGGCGGGTATATAGAGAATAAAATTGTGGCTTGACATATCCATCAATCTTCCGCCGCTGTTCCCCCGTCTTGCACCGACCCACGCCCTCCGCCGCGTATCCGTTGGTGGTCGGGGCCAAGCCGGCACGACAGCCGGTAAAGGGAGAGAGAGCGTCAAACGGGATTGATGCTGCCCTCGTCTCGGTGTTGAACGGGAAGACCCGTTTCTCTGGCGAGCAGCCATGCCACGAGAAGAGCAACGTCTTGCTGGCGGCGGCCGCCCTCGTCTACGTGGCAGCTCAGGAGGGAGACCCAGACTGGGTTGGTAAGGACTTGCGCGAATGGCGAAGTGTGTTTGGGCTCCATAGGTTCAAGTATGCCCATCGGCACTGTGATCCGGAGGTGGAAACTTCGATCTTTGTCCACACTAGAGTTTCATCGGCCGTGAAGGTCACCGCCCTTCCAATGTTTGCGGCTCCAGTTTCAATATTTCGTGGACTGCACACGGTATGTGACAGGGGAGAGTGCGGGATGCCCTACGCTGGAAGTGTGAAACCCTTAAAGCGCAAAGAATAATCCCCAACCCACGTCTCGTCATGGTGCCAACGTGTTTCCATTGCCAGCGTAGAAGGGCACGAGCGGTGCTCAACAGGCCAAGCTTTGAATGTCACTATTTCGCCCAAACTCTGTGGTATGCGGTATGGTATGCGGTACACACACGATTGGTCGAGCTTTGTGGCGCTGGTACTGGCCCACCGTTCTGCACACCATAGCTTTTTGCACGCACGGCACTCGATTGTCTTGCCATGTTCTCCTTCAACGTCTATGTAAACGTGGACGTGTCGGTCGTGCGCTTTGCTTCCCTTGCTGTGGTCAGCAGAGAGGTTCACCTCAGCGGTTGTGGCTGCCCGCTTGTACACGCACGGGGCCGTGCGAGAGGCCATGGTCCCGCTGACTGTACACCTCATCGACGACGAGTGCAATGAGAACGAACCCTGCACAAAGGAGGACATCTTCCGCGGCGCGCGGCAGCGGGCTCGCAATCTCGAGCCAGACGACAAGGCAAGCGTATACGTCTGAAGTCATCCACAGCGCCGACATGGCGCAGGCTTGCTCTGTTCAGCTAGCGGCATCAGCTAAATAGTGTCGTCCTAACATTGCGTTATATCGTCTTACCAAACACCTTGTACGTTCCCCGTGGAAATGTGTGTCGCCCGCATGTAAACACTACTGTCACAATGAACGCCGCTAAATACGATGTTTTCTTCACTCCGCACGACACAACCGCAGCCCGCGGTGGACTTCATGACCTCCGTGCTGGACTACCCGGTCCAGGCCGCACGACGGGCGTCGGGAAGGATGGACCTCCAGGACTGGCACCTGTACGGGGGGGCGTGACATAAAGAAGCAGTTCCTGAGGAAGGTGAGAAGAGCGGTAGCGAGTTCATATCGTTCAGGTTCAGTCGTGATTTGTAAATTTTGACAGATAGAAGGGACAGCATTCCTAACGGCTGGTGCAACATACTGTCGACTGCTAACGATCATCCTTCGAGCAACCTCTGACCGAAAGTACATAATCTGCATGCTTCCACCCCGTCGGCCCCCTCGAGCGTGAACAGGTAACCCTGCCCCTGCTGCTGATGATGCTCTGCGACGCGGACCACACTCAGCTTAAGGAGGCCGGGGACCTTGAATCCCGGCAGTGCTACGCCGAGCGCCAGGTGCAGGCGTTCTCTCACCGCCAGAATGGCGATTTTAAGACGAAGAAGGAGCGGGAGTTTAAGAATCTCGTGAGTGTTGTTCGGAAATGATTTTTGCGAGTCAACGAACAGAGACGGGTGTCCCTTTTGGAACGTTGCGTCGTTCCCACGACGTTAGGGCAGTCAGATATTTTTACATGCCGTATCTTGCGCCTGCAGCCTCGTAGAGTGCCGATGGGGTGCCTTATTTCACGTGTACTCTGGTGGGCGCATACTGAAAAGGCACACAGATCATTAGTCTAGTGTCATTGCTACCTCGATTTTTTGTACTTTGTTGCGTGCGCGTCAGTACACCCCAACAAACTTGCGAAATCTTCTTCGTCAAACCACCACGCCATGACACTCGCGAATGAATGTTTTCATATCTTTCGTTTTGTGTTCTTGCTGTCCTTCGCATAGCCTGTGGTACAGGCTTTTTTCCTTCGCCACCGGAACGTTCCGCTTCGCAGAACCCATTCTCAACGTGCGCAACGAGGAGTTCACCAACAAACGCATCATCGCGTACATCGCCCCGTTCGCAGGTAAGTTTTCACTGTGTTCGGGTTGTATCCGCCGCGTCCAACATGTAATTTCTACTCCGCGTTCGCGCAACTTGGGAACGTAAGAATAGACAGGAACCAAACACGTGCGTCGCCGTGTGCTTAAAAAGGCAGATAATAATGTCGTGTGTGTATGTTTCAAATAATGCTGACGTCGCGTTGATCGTGGCGACACCGCACTCACCAATCCCGGACGCATTCGCTCGTATTTTCCGGCCGCGACAAACACACGCAGGCGCCAACAGCGACCGCTTCCGGTCGCCGGGTGATGACATGGTCGTCTCGGAGACGCCTCTATGCCGCGGCGACGATGTCATCGTCGAAGACAGCGATTTAGAGGAATACCTGAACAAGTCCCCGTAGGCTTCAGGTACTCCTCTACGCTGTCTTCGACGATGACATCTTCGCCGCGGCATCGGCGGCCCTATCAACCCGGCAGCATTGTTGTATCTAGCATTGCTCAAGTATGGCGTGATACAGTCTCGAGTGGTTTGTGAAGGAGGGGGCGGAAAGCCCTGGAGGTTGCTGCTGGATATTATTTGCTGTATACCGGAGTATGGTGCGAACATGCAGAGCTTCACGTAACCTGAAACGTAGTATCTTGTGTTCGCGTGCCCGTATGCGGGGGGCGACTCCAGCACTTGTCGTACAGCACCGCCATGTTTGCATCGCCTGTGTCTTGTCGCTTTTTGTGTGCCCCACACAGGTGATGTTGTGTCATTGTTTTTCCCTGCATTTGCTTGTCTCATGTCGGTGGGGTATGGGCGTTGATGCCGTTTTGCGATGCCCACGCGTGTTTTCGCTGAATTCATGGCATGGCGTGCGCCTGTCTCTCGATATCGGCTTACGTTTGGTTTCCCTCCTGTATGACTGGCGTGTCATACTTCTATAGCTTCTAAGCTCATTGTCGTTGTCTAGTCTACCCCTTGTAGTACGGAAGCACTCGCCGCGACTTGGACTGTCCACATTGGGAGTGAAGTCACCTGGTGCGAACACTAGTCCGAAGTTTTTTCTTAGTTCAGGGAGATTCGTGCGTCGTCCGTAACGGGGATGGTGCGGTAAGTAGTGTTGTTGCGATATTTGTCGCTGTGTGGTTTTGCACGCAGAGCTGAGCGTACGCATATATATGAAGCCCATGCGGTCCTCATATTTTGCGTTTCTCCTCTGCATTTGGTTGTCGCGTATCGGTGGGGTAGGGGCGTGGATGCCGTTTTGCAATATGTTCACGCTACTTCTCTCGCAGCGCATGGCGTGCCTGAACACTCATCATCGCGTGTATCGCTTCGTCTGGCGGGGGTAGGGGCTGGCGGGCTGGTATATACGTGCGTCTTGTGACATGGTTGAGACATCGCCGGCATGAACATCTGCGAACGAACGCGCTTGGGCTCGCTCGCACCGTACAAGTCGGCTTCGTCGTGCTTTCTATCCTTTTTTGGGGTTGATACCGTAGGCATCAGACAATAACATGCGAATATCCAAGGGCCGTGCAAGGTGCACTTATAATCCCCTGCCATGGTTGGCACCCAGCCACCCTGCCAAGCCTGCCGCCCTGGCAAGGCGCGAACCCTGCAGGGTCTCGCCAAGGTTATACCCCTACAGGGTCTCGCCAAGGTGCTGCACCCTATAGGCACCTCGTAAAGTGGCGACCCTACCGAAGGTATAACTTGTTGTGACGACCTTGGGGGAGGGGCTGTCGCCCACCCTGCACAGGGAGCAGAATGGCTACGTGTGAAAATGTTGCGTTCTCAGCGCCCGAGAGAATTTTCCGGTGCTCCCAATGAATCTTTAACGTGAAATATTGTTAAGTGTAATAGGTGTGGTTTAGTGTGATGGGCGACAAGGGAGGACGCTTTGCGGACACACGACTCGAAGGCCTTTTTACCGCACTGCAGACGTCACTAGGCTCCGCCGTGCGAAACGTGCGCGAGAACCCTTGGTCTACCATGCTTGCGTGGGGTGGTATGCTGTGTGATATAAAATGTGTGACGCCTCTCGTCGGCCTCTGACTTGCTGCATACGTATCTCCCAAGCCGCATGTCCCCCCTGTTGGTAAAAAAGTCTGCACTGCTGTACAATTAATAATTAGCCGCGGAACGCGAAGCGCTATATTTTCCCCTTCATCCTCAGGAGGGAAAAAAGGGCTCTAAATATCGGGCGCTTTCAACCATCGCGCTGTAGAGCGACCCTTCCGCAAATAAATTCTTTCTCTTTATTTGACGAGAACGACGTCTACAGAGCACCGATTTACGATGTGCTGGGTTGTGAGGAGGAATCTAATTAGGGCACTCGTCACACCGGTTTCATCGCGCTCTGACAACAGATGGTCGTGCTTGACACGCATTTGTTGCAAAAATCATCGAAAAGTTCCCGGGAGTTCGACGAGAGAAAGAGGAAAACGAACACGAAGGCGGACATCTCCTACACACACAGCAGTAGTAGCAGCCGCTCGATTTCCAGCCCGGGGGACACAGAGGAAGCACTCCGTAAGCGAAACACGCAACACCGCTGAGGTACAAGACCGCACTGGCGTGGGAAGGGAGCCACACACACAGCTCGTGGCGGATATCATCGCCACTACTGTGCTTTGACGGATGGGGAGAGGGATCATCGGAAACGAAACCTTCGCGCCTGGGGCAAAAAACTACCAACAACGATGATCCCAGCAGACAGAGACAGACGCGGCGTTTTTCTTGCTGTTGCAGGCTATACCAAACGCTCGCGTTTCTGACCGTACTACAGCCTCCTAGTCGGTGTTAATCTCCACACAAAAACGGAGAATGGACACAGCTCGTGGTGGATACCTTTGTTATTCCTGTTGCCTTCGTGTGTCAGGGAGGAGTCACCCGCACAACAGAACTGCTGTGCCCAGGGGGCAAAAAAGAAGAGCCTTCTCGAACCAACGTTTGCAGAGGCCAAAACATCAACACGTGTGTGTGCGATGAGTATGCACTCAAAGACGATGGATTGCTCTGCCAGACATCGCTCCACATACAGAGGACCGGGAGCCAGTCGCTTTGGTTGTTGGGCGAGGACGGCCTCGCAAGCGCAAGAAAAACCACACTCACTCTGCCCGTGCTTGAGAGAATGAATATTGCCTTCCTTTCGTGTTATCTGACACGTGTGTGTGTGCATGGACTTCATCAGCAGGCTTGATTTCCCCTACGACGATCGACAGTAAATTTTGCGTGTACTCTTCAAGGGACACCGCGCGAGGACAAACACACTCCTCCACCGTTGTACCGTCCATTCCGATAGAGCTGGCGCTGGGATCCAAACCAAGCGGTAGGATGGTGCTATAACCAGGTGTGCACGACTCAATATACCACAAAGTGTGTCGAGAGACACGATGCGCCACCCAAAAGACAGCAGCGCGACAGACACCCGCCGCCACACAGTAAGTTAGCGATAGGTGGAAACCTTTTCCTTGACAAAAAATACACCCCGCCACTTTCAACGGTCTTCCCCGCAAGTGCAACGGTCTTCTCGAACGGACACAAAGGCAACAGACACGAATTTCCTGTATTTCATTTTATTTGTACTTGAGGCTCCCCGCCGTGCGCGCAATGACGGAGCGCATACGCAGACGGTAAGACGCGGGTTACGCCAACCGAAAATCGCCGCACGCGCGAATTGCCTCGGGCTTGGCTGCTGTATATGGGGAATCTACGAGTTGCGCTTCGGAGGCTCCACCGCAAGGGGGATGTAAGCGTCGCGTGGATAAACTCTTGGCGGCACTTGATCGAACTCCCCAGCCCAAGCATTGCGAGCACTCCTCGAGGCCAAGGAATCAGGCCATATCTTGCTCGCCGGGTATCTCTACCACAAGGTGCGCGTCTCTCACCCGCTGCCTCCCTACTGGCCTACGACGCCTCCAGACGGTGAGAGAATTTTAATGAACACGGCCGTCTAAAAACGCTGTCAGATAAAAAAACTCTTCCCGTACACACCCGGCCGCGTTGCCCTTCAACTCACACCCCGACTTGAAAAATCGAAGCTCCCCAAGGCTACATAGTTCACTCGGGAACAACCAAGACTCATTCCAATCAGCGCCGTCTGCACGGCAAACGCGCGTGGCCAACACCCAACAGGTGCGACCACCCCCCCTACACCCCCAGGGCCCTAGCGAGGCGGACCTCCGGTCCACTGAGCCCCTCCCCAGGTGGGGTTTCCCTTGGCATCGTATCGGATGTTTTGGCCAGGGTATCCGGTGCCTGCGGCTGCCGCAGGCTGCGTGACTGGGACAGCGGCTCCGGCGTGCGGCTGCTGGGGAATGGGCGCCCCCTGCTGAGGGGGGTACGCGTAGAACGCCCCCTAGTGAGTAGAGCGGGCAATCGTGGTGGGGTAACACGGATAGCCAATTAGCCTTGGGCTCCAACAGACCGGTGCAAGCAAGGCCCGGGGGCGTAGGCAAAGATGGGGGAGACAAGCAGCGAGTAAAAAACAAAAAAGGAGCATCAACCTCTGTGTCAACCCCCCTTGCGCCAAAAGTTGGCGGAGGCGAGATGCATGGCCGCACGCAACAGGACTCCGCTTCAGAGAAAACCCATAACTCCCATACTCAAACAAAAAAATATCAGCATTCATGTACGGTAGGAACGGTGCCGGCACCTCTGCCATTTGATTGGTCGGGGGATACCTACGCTGCGTGGAGGAGGGTTTTGGCTGAGAAAAATCGCTCACCACCGGGACAGAGTCAAAACGTCAAAACCCCCGAAACGTTAGGCGACCGAAATAAAGTTTAAAAGGTTCTACGTCACGGTATCAGCTTGGGGAGAGGGAGAGAGGGAGAGAGGACAGCATATTAACCGGCCGCCTCACTGCGGATAACAAAACAACTTTGTCCATGGCGTCCTCTAAACTGAACAAAGTAAAACTCGACAAACTTCACAAAAAACGAAAAACAAAACAAAACACCCGTATACTACAAAACAACAAAGGAGGATTTACAAGTTCATGTAGCGTACTTTCGAATGAACAGACAGAACACGAAACGCGGGGTAGTGTTGGCCTACATACCTGGGGCGCAGCCGTTGTGGGTGCCTTCGTCTGCAGAAGCGCGTTGGCGAGCTTCGAGCGCAGCGAGTCCATGGTGGGGAAGCCCGCTGCCCCTGGAGGGACCTGCTGCTGCTGCTGTTGCTGCTGTTGCTGTTGCGGCGGAGGCTGCTGTGGCGGCTGCTGAAGCAGCTGCGGCTGCTGCTGCACATACCCCGGGTGTTGGAAGCTGTGGGCAACCTGTCGCAGCAACCGACCAGGGCATGTACCCCCCAAACAAAAAAACGTCCCACTTTAGTGGTCTCTGCGTTGGGGGTAAAGAGCACAAGATTGCTCGAGCTTGTGACCAAGGCAAATGGAGGTGTTCAGCAACAAACGAGTGAGAAGCTATGACAAGATGTCACCCACGTTGAAGGCATGCGGGACAATTACACGCAAGGATCCTTCACGTATATTGAATGCACACACAAATCTCATCTTTGTCGATCTTCAAGATTTCATCCACGGTTAAGACCTCCGTCTGATATTTCGTTGTGGCTGGGAGAGACGACACGCTACCGCTGTGAAAAAACGATGCCACCGAATAGTACTGAGAATAGAGGGCGGCTCTCCCTTGAGCGATCCCTCTTTCTGTGTGGCACGCGGTCGCCGAACTCTACCTCTACAGCGCCAACGGAAACAAGGAGGTTCACCAACAACCGTAGAAACAGCAACAGTCACGACGACAAGCAAGAAGCAACAAACACAACAACAACAAGCAAGAGGCAACAACGACAACAACAACAGTAGCAACAGCAAGCAATATGCAACGACCACATGGCAGCAGCAGCTCACCACAGGCTGAGGTGCTTGCTGGGGAGCAGTCACGTAGTACGCGGTGGGCGCCACCGCAGACACCACGGGCGCCGGCTGCTGGTAGTACATCGGCGCCGCCTGCGGCGGTTGCTGCCCGTAGAAGACCGGCTGTTGCTGCTGCTGCTGCGGGGGGGCCGCAACCAGCGGGGGTACTGCCTGCCCGTAGTACCCCTGACACGAGGTGTCATAGCGAAAGACGAAATTTTCGGCGAAGGAATAACGTTGTGACAGCTGGTCGTAAAAAAAGCAACAGAGAAAAACAATATCGATTACCGAATGGTGCGAGTCAGCGCACAGGGGTGCGATGGATTTTCAAAGCGAACTTTGTCCACAACCAGAAGGGTGCGAACGCCAACTGATACTTTCAGGAAAGCTCTCGATGAGATACTTCCGAAACCGCCCTTTTCCACAGTGGTAACCTCCCGGTTGCGGAGACATTACCCTTTGAAAATCGCTCGCACCCCTGTGCACTGACTCGAAACCTTACGGTATATACGAAGGCTGAAAAAAACAGAAGCAGCTCTGATCGATCGGAGAAATACTACCTAAGGTGACGCGTTTGGAGTCAAACATCGCCATGTGCACGGCCTGGAAGGTGGTGTGAAATACGTCGGCGAATATTTTTGAACGTTTCTGGTTCAGGCTTTACAGCCTAAACAGACGCAAGGGTCCGGTGCGCCAAACCTTGGCAAGACAGTCACCCTCCGACCATGAAACCAAGAGCCAGTAGTACACGACACGACACCTCGTCTGTGTTGTCTGGGAGAGTTCCATGATACAGCAGCAGTCTCAACTGACTGCCTGAAGAGGGGATGTACATCTTTTTACGTGCCATACCATTTTCTATTAGGCGTCGATCGTTCTTGTTCGAAAGTTTCCGTACGGTTAATGATGGACGCACCGATTGGGGTCACACCGGAAGAAGCCCAACACAGAATACCCCCAAACAATGCTCCGTACTTGCCATGAACCATTGGCGTCAGGCTCAGCAAGCCTGGCACACACACATACCTGGGGAGGCGGTACCTGCTGCTGGTGCTGATAGTGCGGCTGGTGCTGGCGCTGGTGCTGCTGACGCCCCTGGTTTTTGCGCCCCTGGTGATTACGTCCCTGGTTTCCTCCGTTGCGACCTACCCGCCCGCTGAGGTTGGAGAGAGAAATGAGGCGCGAGCAGCAGAGGGGGTAGGCAAGCAGACGGCCAACCGACAAACCACATGTCAGTTTCAAAGAAGGCTTGTCTGGACAGGGGGGTTAACGCAAAAGAGGAGAAGCGTGTGGACACAACCCGGAGCCAGTTGGTGGACCCAGCCCGCCGAGAATAGTCGATCTAGCACGAATCTTCGGGAGGGGGACCGACTCTATTGCGGCCTGTCTGGGGATTTGCCAAGACAACAACAACTGCAACAACAACAACAACCACAGCAGCAACAACTGCAACAATAACTGCAACAACAACAACAAGCACAGCAGCAACAACAGCAACTGCAACAACAACAGCAGTAACAATAACAACAATAACAACAACAACAATAACACCAACAACAACAACAACAACAGCAAGAACAACAACGACGACGAAGGCAACAACAACTTTAACAACAACCAAATGACGACGTGAGCAACAAAAAATCAAGCATCACCTGTTCCGCTTGGGGGTCGGCTCCTGAGAGCCCCAGCGCCGACTACCAGTGGGCTGGTGCATGTGATGCATGTCCTCGTAGCCCCCGTGGTAACTCCCTCTGCCACTTCTTCCGCCCTGTTGGTAGCCATACCCCTGCTCGAACAGCAAAAAAAAAAGAAGTCGTACGTCGTACGGTCCACGTTAGACGAGGAGCTTGCAAACTCAACATATATTTTCTTGTGTAACTTGCATGGTGGGGTATTCATATGCACCCCAAACCCAGCTCCTTCTCTCTCTCTCTCTCTCTCTCTCTTCGTCTCTTTCGCTCTTCTCATCACCTGCGACTGTCCGTGGTATCCTCCTCCGCCGCCCCCGCCCAGCTGATGCCTTATCATCCGCTGCCCGGCGCCGAAGCCACCCTGGTGACGCCCGCCTAAGTCGGTTAACAACATCATGAAACAATTGGTAGTGAGGGAGTGAGGGGGCGGGGAGGGGGGCACTTTTGGCAGGTCCTTCCCTCCACAATGACAACACCAGCGCTTGGCGACTGCTTCTCTCCTGGTGAACCCATACTTGAGCGAGAACCACAAAAATGGTTCTCTCATCCACATAGAGGGTTGCATTCAACAAACGCCGAACGTTTGGCAACTCCTTGCCCCCCTCGCACTCAAACGAGTGTGCAGCAAGAAAATATCACGCTCACTGACTGACTGTCTCTCACCCTGCTGCTGATGCGGGTTGTACTTTGTGGAACCCATCTCCGCGATGCTCATGTTGCGGTTCAGCCGAGGGGGCCGGCGGCTGACAAGGTCCTGAGGCAGGAGTGTTTTGGGGAGCGCCTCCACCCCTGGAAGCATGCGGCACACGTGCTCCCCCTTGAGACAGCGTGCAAACAGTAGGCACGGGAGGCGCGAAATGGCGATTGGGG
>CACKRE030000277.1:6047-16175 GCA_902602495.3 Ectocarpus sp. CCAP 1310/34 | reverse complement strand
GGGGGGGGGGGGGGGGGGGGGGGGGGGGGGGGGGGGGGGGGGCGTGGAATGGGTACCTAGTGTTGCATGTTGTCATGTCTGACAAAAATGAGGTTCGGAAGGAACGTACATTGGCCACCTTCTGCCCGTCCGCAGGGTATCTGAAACGGGCGGTCTTCTGCAACGCTTTAATCAGGTGGCGGGTCATCTGGCGCGGCTCTTCCAATCAACGGACGCCCCCCACCCTTTGACAATCACAACAATGTCGCGTACCACTCGTGCTCCCCGAGGATGGCCAAAAAAGCACCATCGCATATGGTACCCCCCTGAAGTGCAGGAATTCACGAACAAAATAAGCACTATCCGCATGCATACGTATAGCCGGAAGATGATTAAGGAAATCACAACTAAAAAGGCGCTAACGCACCCATACGTTTCGCTTCTGCTCCCTGAAGCCCGGGAGTTCATGGAACAAAAAGCACTATCCGCATACACACACATCGCACTTATTCCCAAAGGATGGGGAAGGAGCTCACAAACCAAAAGAGCAACAACACACGTCGCACCTGTCCCCTGAAGTTCAGGAGTTCACACAAACAAGGATTATCGCACACATACATACATGTATCGCATCGCACCTGTTCCCTGAGGATGGTGAAGGAGCGCTCGTGCGTGGCGAGCCCGAGCATGATGAGGTCCGCGTCCAGGCCGTGCAGGATGTGGTGCTGGTTCGGGTCGTAGCCCGGCTGGGTGCGCTGCCGGCGCACGAAGTCCATGATTTTGTGCTCCCCCTCGCCGGGCTCGCTGGCGTCCGACAGTATCACCTTGAGAAGGGAGGGGGGGGAAGGGGAGGAGGGGAAGGGGAGGAGGAGGAGGAGGAGGATAGGTGATTTTAGAACCAGCGACACTGCTGCTGTCAACATAGCATGTTACCACGGATGAAAGCTGATTGTTGAATGTCTTTGTTGCTGCCGTTATTGTCATTTCTGTTTGTGCAGTCGTTTCTATGAGGAAACATACATACAAACACAGAGACTACCCCTTCAAGCCGTGTTTCCCGTCGTCGTCATCGTCGTTGCTGCTGCTGTTGCAATTGTCGCTGCCATGCCACGCTGCAATCTGAGGCATTACAGTGGGGAGTCCCAAAATGAAAAAATCGCTTGGCACAGAGGTAGAAAACCCGAGGTTCTTACATTCCTTCGCAAAATATTGTCGCCCTAGACAAGGCGGCAATCATCAGCTGCCACCACCGAGGTATTCGGAGATCTAGGAGCTCCCCACAGCTCTGCGGCAAGCACTCACCTTGATGTTCTGCCAGGCCTTGTCACGGTTGACCCTATCCTGCACGTAGAACCGCAGGTAGCGGGACAGTTTGTGCATGAACTCCGTACCCGGGGTGATGATGTTGCTGTCCCACGCAGGCTTGGCCTTAGGCGGCACCTAGTCGGTTCAATCCAACACAACACAGCAGCAGCAGAAGCAGCAGCAGCAGTAGCGAAAGTGGCATCAGCATCAGCAGCAGCAGCAGCAGCAGCAGCAGCAGCAGCAGCATCAGGAGCAGTTTCAATCGTGCGCGATGCAGCGGGCGGCAGGCAGCACGTGGAACCCAACCAACCGAGGTGTCTTCTAGTACACTTCACTTGCAGATCGCTAAAACCCATCAACCTCCAACTGCAACACCATCCACTTCCTCGTACCAATGTATTTGCGCGCTTCGTAGGACTGGCGCGCCTGCTCCCACTGTAGGCAAAATCCCGCTAAATATAAAAAATAAAGCACCGAACGTGTTCAAAAAAAGAGTCCTCGCATACAAGTCGTCATCGTGAGTGCGCAGCACGAGTTCCAAGCACACATCGCTGAAATCGGAAGAAAGCATCCCAAGGGAGATCTGTCCCATTGGATTCGGCTATGCATAATACTGTTGTTATCATCCCCTAATTTTCACCGCATGCGAAGGGCGTGCACTATGACGGTATGCACACCTCAGCGGTTCGTCGCACACGACTCCTGCAACAAAACCCTCAGTTAACTTCAGCCCGGCAAAACCTAACGGGATCGAGGACGTTCCCTCGCTCGCGGCTGACTTTTCTCCCGTGGCCGTGCCAATATTCGGCCTCACCCTAGCGCTATACCTTCATGCCCATCTCCTTCATGGCCTGGCGCGTCTCCTCCATCAATTCCGCTGCCTCCTCTGCCTCCTGGGCAGACCGAAACCGTCGCGAGCGCTGTTGGTTCATCTTCGCCCTGGGGGCCACTCCGTCGATGGCCAGATAGAGCAGCCGCCGCGGCCGGACCGCCGAGAAAAGTCTGCCCCCCCCGGAACAAAAAAAATAAAAAAAATAAAGCGTTGTTGCAAGTTTAGCGCAAAACCACCAACAAAATGATGGATTTTGTTGTGCTGTGATGTACTATTCATGAGATAAGAAGTAAATGATCAAGTAAACGTTCTTGCCAATTGAAGCCCGTGAGACGCGCTCTTGGCAAGAAGACTGGTGCTGTTGCTACGCAAGCTCTTAGTGCCCCCCTCTCCCCCGCCCCCGGACGGGTCCCTTTCATCGAGAGAAGAGGCAACAGGCCCTTACAAACTGTGCAGAATCTGACGGCGGCGGTGAAACCATTTGTACAAAAGGTCGAGAACAAAATATATAAAATCCACTGTGGTTGAATCTCGAGGACCGCCTACGCAGGATTTGAAGAGTATCTAGAAAAATGATAGGGAGAGGGTACGCAGACCCTATCCCTAACCCTAACCCTCGAACGGTTATTCCCTCGTTCATGGTACTTGAAGTATATATATTTCCCAAACGACACATGGTGTAGGATGGCGGGGTGGATACGGAAACATGACAAACATACCGGTCTATGTAGTCCATGATGTTCTTGTACATCTCCTCCTCGCTCTCCGGGGGGGGCTTGTCCTCAGGGTGAGAGCAAGGGTGGATGATGCCGTTCATGTCGATATAGAGGTTGTCGAACTGAAAAGAGATGGTTGGCAGACAGGCACAGCACGAGAGACACACCACGCGAAGGTGGCGCGACAACAATGAGTGTCATATGGGTATCGAAGGTCGAAGACGGCACACCCAAGAGGGTCAGCCATCTCCATAGATTACCCTCCTCCTCAAAAATAGTAATATATCCTGGACTCACGTGATGATCGAGATGAATTTCTTTGCTAGTTGCAAGAGATGGAAGGCTGAAGAGGGAGCAGCTGTAACTTGAAGATGGCGAGACGTTGGTACTGCTGCGGAGCTGGCTACCAGCGGAGGGGATGCAGCAGCATATGTAGCACACGGCGGGATGTGTTACGGAGAAATGAGCTACCCCAGCCGAGTCTGGGCGCGCCTGTTGACATTTTTTCGGTTTTCGGTACGTGCCCCCCGAACGGTTGGACGGTGTCTACATCTTCTCACAATCACAAACAAAATCTAAAATCTTCAGTGTGTGAGGCAACGTGCGAGGAGTTGATGAGTTAATCCAGATCGCGCCTGATGTTCAAAGTTCCGAGCTTGTCGTGAACCGGCACCAGTTGCTGTTGATATATTCTATACTTTTCCCCTTCTCGCTATGCCGCTGTTCGCGAATGCCCAGAAACACAGAGGATGGCGTCCCAGTGGGGGGAGAAATGCACTGACAGCACGCGAGCTACACACGCACGAGCGGGACGGAGATTGCGCGTTGATTGCGCGAAACTAGAGTGCCGCCGTTGTGATACGGTGAGCAAAAGAGGTACCGGTTGGGGAGGTGGTCGCTAAGTAGCTCGCACAGGCGGTCAGATCAACGCGAGGTACAGGAACAATCGACCCCAAGGACCAACGATACAGGAGCAGCGGTGTTCAAGTGCGTAACACACAACGGCCGCCCGTTGCGAACCATCGCGCAACGTTGCCGTAACGAGGGAGAGGCTCATGGCCTGGTACTCTTTACTAGGAAAAGGTTAGGCGGTGCCATGGCGATGCCGGTTGTGCGGGATGTGAGCCACACAGACAGAGAGAGGCGTCCGCGAAAAACTCAACAGCAGGCATTGTTCGTCGAGAGCTTTGCAGATCGAAGTGCATGGTACTATCGATGTCGTAGCAACACGTGACGGCGGAAGCCAGTGCCCTTCCTGCTGCTGCTCGTACTGCTTTCTATTGGGGCGGGCGCCTTGGGTTGCAACTACATACCTCGTCGGAAAATCGTGAGAGAGCTGCACTCTCTCTGGAAGTTGGAGCAGAGACAAAAAAGGGACGATGTACCGCACACTCCGCCTTTCCCCACACCGCCTACGCACGGAAGCCTTGGCTCCCTCGCAGAAATCAAGAGGAGAGGAAAAAAACATGGTACCGTCCCCTTGCAAAGCGGCCCAAGGTGTTGTGTACGCACCTCGATGCCATTCGGGTTCTCCGCCGTGAGGTCGAGGGGAATCTCCGTCCCGTCCACCCGAGCCGCGTGGTCCTCCAGCATGTCCACCACAATCTTCGGATACTTCTCGCTCAGCCATCGGTAGAATGCCGGGACTCCCATCGTCCTCCTCCCTCTTCGGCCTCCTCGCCGCTGCCTCTCTCTAGCGCCGCTGGTCTGCCGTCGCCCAAGCAAGCAACCGCAGCAGGGCGCCCGCGACACCCAAAACACAGGGGCCCCTCAGATGATATTCGAATGGGGTTATCGATGTACCCTAGGCACTGAGGGCACGTCGCACACGTACTTGTGGTGAGTTTATAGGCTTAGAGCCTGGCGTGTCTTTCAAAATGGTGTATATATATATATATATTTAAAGCGGGGACGACTACTAGACCCCGAGTTGGGGGAGTTTTTTCCGCGCGCACCATCACAACAGCATAACCCGTGCTGCGTAAAGTAACCTGCAGTAGGCTGGGTCTTGCGCCCCCCGTGAATATGTGTTGCTTTTGTTTTGGTACACACACCCGAAATGTTGTTGATGCGATGTTGTTGATGCGAATCGTTGTTGTCAGCACTCCGTATGTATGGGTTAATAAATGAAGCAGAAAAAAATGCCCCACCACTCAAGAACTCAGCAGCAGCAGAATATTTGAACTAGCACGCGAGTTGTCGCCGATCGCGATCCGCCGTAAACTGGACACGGCTTGTCTCCTGCGATCCTCTTACGCATGCGATTAATCAGCTTAGCTGCCTGGTTGGAATCGAGACCGTGCTAACCTCGACCAGAGTCGGTCCACCTCAGAGCGCGTGGGTCTCTGACTGCCGGCCATTCCCCGGAGGACGGGACCGCGCCCCCGTAGCCGCTCGGAGCCAGTGTGTGGCTACGGCGGCGAGACTGCTTGCGTGGGCGGTGGACGTAGGCAGGGGAAATGGAACGAGGGCCGGGACGGCGGTCGCGGGGAGCCGGGCGGGGTGGTTCAGGATCAATGTGACCATCACTGTCGCTGCTGCTGCTACCACTGCCGCTGCTACTATCGCTAGGCGAAGGCGAAGGGTTGCGCGGGCGAGAATGTTTGTGCTTTCGGCTACGTGAGCGCTCGCTACGGGAGCCCTTGTGGCTACTCGAACTCGTGGGGCGACTGGAGCTTTTGCGACGACTTGATCGCTGGGAGCCGCCGCGAGGGGCTCCACCCTTGTCGTCGATGCTTCCGCCCGCGGCAGATTCGTCCTGGGCACGAGCACGCGTCCTACGGCTCCGCGAGCGGCCCCGCCCACGGCGGTGACCATCGATGGTCACCGCGCTGTTCGGCTGCCCTGCGGCTACCGTCCTCGCCGAGAGCGGGGGCCTCGGCCTCCTCGCTGGGACTCCGGCTCCAGCTGCGGCTCCGGTGCTGGCTGCCGTCCCGCCGGGCGGCGCGCGATCCGCCATCGTCGGCAAGGGAGCCGGGCAACGGCAACCGCCTCTCCCCAGCACCCCGGCGACGTACCGGGAACGAGTTGTCCATATCGACGGAGCCGGCAGCACCCCCCGACAACACCTGATGGTTAGAAGAGGACATCGCTGCTAGTGCGAGACAGACGGGGAACGAGTCGTGTGAGATACAATGTGAAAGGAGTAGAATCAATGCAAGGGCAGCAAGCACGGGTTACAATGCGAGCATGGAAGACAAGAAAATACAAAGGAGCAGCAGTTGCAATGATATCAAGGGGGAACAGTGTATGAAACAAATTGGAAAATGTAGCACGAAAAACTGGTTCAACTAGTACAATGGATAACACCTAAACGGCAGCAAGAAAAGTGCTTGCGCACAGCAAAAGCGAATGTCACTAGGCGTAAAACTCGAATGCAGAAAAGCGACAGCATAATCACGGAACAGTCGGGTGCTCCCTGCGCGCCATAGAAACGCTGGGCTCAGGCAACAGCAGTAGGGATAATGCGGTCGACACTACGAGAGAGGTGACTGTATTGTATACACAGAGCGAGTAGTTTTTCGATGCATTTATGAATCTTATATGTTTCCTGCTCATGTTAGGGCTTATGAATTTTTTTGTAACCGACATCACAGTACTTAAAACCCCAAAAAAACACCAAGGATTAAATATCAGGTCCCCATATCTTTGTGGTTGATGGACAAAATAGCCACCGAGAACAAAAGCTAGTTTAAAGCTGACCTAAAAAACCGAACAAGAAAAAATAAGATTTTGAAGCAATTTATTTGATATCAATCCTGCTGTAGGACACAAGCTAATTATCAAAAGGAAAGGCCTAACCCGACTTAATAATTCAATAGAAAAATGACTAGGGCCAAGTGTTTGGGGTGTCGGCGCGTGTACTATGTTATCACGCTCGCGGGCTCTTGTCGAGAGCGTGTTGCACAAAGGAGTGACTCAAGTTCCTTGATTAACTATTAACGAGTGACAAGCATGAGCAGCAGGCAAGAAGGACCTGCTGCTGCACACACGTCTGCATATACCCAAACATATCATATCTGCGTACCCCCTCGGATATCTCGGAGATCTGTATCCTGCCGAGTACATACACAAACAGCCCCCCTACTCGGTACGAGATACGATCTACGAACTCCTCCGTACATATATCGCCAAGTAAAACGGCAACAATTCAAACCATTCACCTTTTGTATCCACAAATCATCTCAACTCCCGGATCTATCGAATACTCAAATTTCAGGTTACTCCTTCTTCTTATGACTATGGAACTTCACTAAGAGTCTTAACAAGCACCCCTCTCGAGAAAACGTCGTCACCACATTCTCAAGCAGTCAAAAACAAAGAATCATACTTGGAAAAATACTTGAAAATTATCAACATTACATCAGAGCCACGTCATAAAGACTCTGGACGGACAACTTTGTTTGGCAAAACGCGTCAACAAATACCTCGAACAAAATTCTCGCACAAGACTGTGTTTCAACTCATTGACCAATGTAAAATAAGCTTCGGAAGCACACAGGCCTCAACCATGTCTTACCAAAATATGCCAAATCCTTCCTCCAGTACATCGTTCAGAACCACCATCAATACCAAATACATACGGCAAAAACAGACAAAGGTTAAAAACCCGGCGGTCGAAGACGCCAGAGGAAACTTTCACCAATTATGCCGTTTCTCAAACATCAAGACATGGATTTCTTAACAGCCCTCCTGCTGCAGTATCTCCCAAAACATAAAAGCTTAACTGCCCCCCTGCTGCATCATCTCCCAAAACACAAAAGCTTAACAGCCCTCCTGCTGCATCATCTCCCAAAACACAAAAGCTTAACAGCCCCCCTGCTGAAATAACTCCCGAAACAGAAAATGCAAGCCATCCAGTATTTCGTCTGGATTGCAAGAAACAGAATACAAAACATATACCGATTGACGACTCCCCTTCGACATATCTCCGACCATGGAACTCAATCCGTCCTATAGCAATACATGCAAGGCACAACTCTCGAATACTAACAACGAGAAAACAAACAAATATCATGACCTTATCTCCGAAAGCCGCAGGTAAAACGCGGAATCGGAAACAAACAAGAAATTCTCATTTTCCGCAGGTAAAACGGGGAAAACGTTTACAAAATGAACAAAAACCAAACCCGAACGTCTGCTAGAACGCTGCTTGTACTGCGACGAGGATCATGGCATCACAATCACATTCATCCCCCCCCATGATTTTCGACAGCAGTGCCAGCAAAACACACAAACAACATTAAGAAAAATCGAACAGCAGCCAAAATAAATGCCGCCAAACATAAACATGACACAAACAGCCCAACCAAGAAGGTCTCAAAGGTTCATGACAAAGTTGCGGTGTACTGAAAACGCCTCCTTGGGCAGTGGTTTCGTAAGAAAGTCGGCGTGCTGCAAATGCGACGGGACATAAACGACCTTGAACTCCCCCCGGTCAACACGCTCCCGAATAAAATGGTGGCGGACGTCAATGTGCTTGGAGTTGGGGGTGGTGGCAGGGTTGTTGGCCAAATGAAGCGCCCCGACATTGTCCTCCTTGATCACAGTGCACCCTACATCCCCATCCGGAGAGATAAAACTCCAGAGATACCGCAAGAAAATCGCCTCCTTCATGCCATCGGCCATCGCAGCGTACTCAGCTTCCGTAGAAGACAGCGTGACGCTCTTCTGAGTCCGAGAGAAGAACGACACGCAGGACCCCGCACACATGACAACACCTCCCGACACAGATCGCCTGTCCGTCGCTTTGCTAGCGTAGTCCGAATCCACGTACACCTCCAAGCTAACACCACCTGCCGTACCCCGCTGTAATGTAATACCGTACGCACGCGTGCATCTAATGTACATCACCATGTGCAACGCAGCCTTCCAGTGCACGGACTTGGGCGCGTAAGAATACCGCGCAACAGCCCGGACGGCGTTGAGGATATCCGGGCGAGTTTGATTCGCAAGCCACATCAAGTGCCCCACCAAAGAACGGAACGGCTCTTCAACGTCGGGTTCACACGCATCAAACTCCTCAAGCTTCACGCCAACGGCCATGGGGGTTTCTTTGTTACGGGTGACACCAAACTTCGCGACCATGTTGGTGGCGTACGTCTGTTGAGAAAGCGTAATGGTGCCCTGAGCAAAATCACGCGAAAAGCGAATACCAGCGTACAAGCGAAGTTCTCCAAGGTTGGTGATGGGAACGTACTCGTTCAAGTCCCTGCCAAATTGCTCACACCGACTCTTCTTCCCGATGGAAAAAATGTCATCGACATGGACGACAACAACCATGGCGACAACCCCCTCTTCGATCAAGCGCATGACGCAAGCATCGGCAGCACACTGTTCGAAACCCAGACACTTCATGCCCCTCACCAAGTGTTTATGCCACGTGCGGGATGCTTGCTTCAAGCCGTAGAGACTACGACGGAGACGAACAATCTTACCAGAAAGAGCACCGCAGCCCTGCGGCAGACGGAGGTACACACACTCCACCAACTCTGATTGAACAAACGCCTGCTCCGCGTCGAAATGACACAAGTCCAAACCCAACTCACACGCAAGAGCTGCTAACAAACGGATACTAGTGACGGACGGGCACGGGGAGAAGGTTTCAAAGAAATCAATACCTTCACGTTGACCGAAACCGCGAGCCACCAACCTCGCCTTTGCACGCACAGCACGGCCATACTCGTTCCCCTTCCACGCGCAAACCCGCTTGGCCGTGATCACGTTCATTCCTCGTTGCTACTCCCCCGCCGCCATCGTCTCGAACGTCCCCGCCGCCGAAAGCCCAGCAATCTCCTTGCGCTCCGCCGCACGCCAAATGACATCATGCGGTCCGGCATGGGCTTGCTTGTACGTTTCCGGAGTCTCCAAGTCGGCAACCAAACCATTTGGCAACGCGGGGTCATCGATGTCAGCTGTGGGGCCACTGAGAGAACGGGTCATCTGCTCATCCGCCGCCAGCAGCGCGAAAGCACCTGGCATACCGGTTCTGCGAGACCCCGACCTCGTGACGGCAGGCGTCACCTCGTGCTGCTGCCGGTGAGTCATCCTCCGCTCGGGTGGTGCGTGGTATATGTCAGCCCAATCTAGCTCCACCGCCGCCGTCACGGGATGGTAACCTGCCGTTGCCCCCACCACCGGTGCCGCCGCCCCATCCGAGAGAATCTCCGTCCCCGCCGCTACGCCAGCACCCGCCGTGGGGATGATCACCGCTCCCGCCGCTCCAGCTGCTGTCGATGTCTCCGTTCCCGCCGCGAGGGCCTGCGCCCCGGCCGCCTCCCCCACCGCCGCCGGGGG
>CACKRE030000276.1:25673-47672 GCA_902602495.3 Ectocarpus sp. CCAP 1310/34 | reverse complement strand
CCCCCCCCCCCCCCCCCCCCCCCCCCCCTTCAAACAAAGGCCGACCACCAGTCAAGCGCGCGGTAAGTAGCCTACTGCCACCGCCTGCCGCCCACCTGTCAGCTACGGCGAGTCATCCGGGAGGATGCTGACCTTCATGGTCGCCACGGAGCCAAACTTGCTGCTGCTAAATTTCTTCTTCACCGCCTCGAGGTCGCCCCCTTCTTGCTTCAGCACGCGGGAGATCTGTTGCCACCACCAGCCGTCGCCGCACCACCACCATGGACGAGCACACGCGGCGTCGACATGGCAAGGGATCACAACCAAAAACATTGTTAAGCAAATGGCAATATGTTGAGCAACATTTCCGGCACCGCGAGGGATCGACAAAAAACGCGGAAATCCACAAAATGAAGAGAGCGGGGACCGGGGAGTGGCCTCAACGGCCGACTCACTATATTTCCACCTCAGCCCGCCCTCATCGTAGTAGCAGCCCCCCACTTGGACCAACGTTTGCGTCTACCAGTGAAATGCCTATCGACAACCCGTGCAGAAGCGCTGTCTAGAGCGCTCCGATATTCCAACTCCCTGTCTACCCGCACAAGATTTCTATTGAGTATCCCCTGCATGGGCCGTATCAACCACCAGATTCCAATCATAATTTTCCCTCAAGAGGGAACGGAGAATCGACTGATGGAGAAACGTGTAGGCCGGTGGGGTCGGGTTGCCTTGATTAACGTTACAGTAAGGCATCCACGTCTAGTCCTACCTCTTCTCTGCGACTTCCGGGTGGGCACATGCCCTATCCCCGCCTACCAAGGTGGCCCAAAACTGGGTTTATTTAGACACAGCACTGCGGCGGTCACGACTGCAGTCCGTTCAAGAACACCAAACGGCCACAAACGCAACGGAATCCACTAGGCCGCCGCTATTGGTCATATAATCCAAACAATATTCACAACCATAAGCTCAACACGCAGCAAGCAGCATTCTGACAGCACCGGAGCCTCGGTAAACCCACCTCGCAAAGGCACGGCATGAGATCCTCCACCCGGTACTTGGTGTACTTCTCGAGGGTAGGGCTCCAACACGTTCGGCCCATGTTCTTGCGCGCCACGTAGATCGCGCAGCACGCCACCACGCTGGGCAAATAGTCCAGCATGCTCACCTCCTGCAGCATGCGCTCGGCCACGTAGCAGCTCAGCTGCACGATCTTCTTATCGGCGTGCGCCGCCTGCCCGCCCGCAGTCGACAGCAGTAACAACAACAGCAGCAAGGAGGACGGAATTCGGAGCGGAGCGTAAAAAGAGTAGATATCGCCATAGACACTTCTTCGGTGGTTGCGCCGAATCATGTAGGGGCGGGTGGTTGCGCCGAATCATGTAGGGGCGTCCTTTGCGCGGGTCAAGCAAGGGTGATAGCACAATCCCAAGCACAGAGCTAAGGCTTGGGGTGTGCGCGTTCGGGAGTGCGCGGCTTACTTGTTCTGGCCCATGTGGGATGGAAGCTGGTCGGTTGGTTGATAGATGGCAGTATTCAGGTTTTACGGCAAAGGCTGACGACGAAAAATCTTGGGGCTGCGGTGGGGAGTGCGCGGAGCGGGTTCAATTTCTCCCTTTTGGAATCTTGGAATGCGGACATTTGGTCGAGGAATCTGCCAAAGGGGCAGGGGGGTAGCCATGCGTTCGTTCCTTCGCAAGTCACGCGTCACCCCGCCCCCATGGAACGCGCTTACAGAAGAGACCAGTACCTCGGTATCTCGTGACTGCCATATTTTCTAGAGGAGAGGCCACAATCACGTACACCGTCTCGGGAAAAAAAGGGAACAGACAAGCGAGCACCAAGGAGCGCAAACCGTTCTTGTGTTGGCCGACTTCCCCCCGGTAAAGTGTAGATACAGGGCGGCCTGAAAACAACGCCAATAGGCGGAGATCAACGGACACATGGCACTGTATGAATAGGGCAGGAACAAATATAACTGATCGGCAGGCTAACCTTGAGGTATCGGAGCAAGAAGCAGTAGATGGTCGGGACGGTCAGCCGGAACTGTAGGGCGCTCGCCATGGTCGATTCCATCTCCAAGATCTGGTCGCGGTTGTAGGCGCGGTCCGTGATGAAGACGAGGTCGCGGATCTGGGGGGGGTAGATCTCTTCGTACTTGGAGGCAAGCAGCATCGCCGTCACGCCCACCAGCTGAAGGTTTTGTCTCGTCACCTGATGATGGGGGAGAGGCGAGAATGTTAACGGTGTGGTGTTAGGTCGTGTAAATGTCTAAAAACACGGTGGCTGGACGGACGCTTTTTGCTCAGGGCGGAACACCAGTCTCGAACGGTTACTGGTGCTAAATGATAATGATAGGGCGTAGCGGTAATCGCCGCTAAGGCGCTTGCTTGCTTCTCCCGCGCATTAGTACCGTGTCGCGCTTGGTGTGCTATTCCAGATGCCACCGTTCAATACTTTTTCCCGTGGGCGGCGCACAAAGCCGGTTACGTACCGATTTTCGGCCGCTACCGCATACTGTCGCTCCTTCGTTTTCGTCAGAAGAGGAACCGATGCACGCACAAGTAAGAAGCGAGACAAACATGCTGCTGCGCGTGGACATAGGGAAGGAAGGGTCTGTGGGTACTGCTGTTCCAGAAGAAAACACGGCGGTGGAATAACATGAATGACGTGCCAAGCCCACGCAACAGCAGGAGATACATGTATGCTGTGTAGCTGCTGTGACACCGACACTGTCAACCGAAAAGAGGCGCAAAACAGCAGTGCCAAAACACCACAGGGAAAGCTCACGCGAGCTTCGGGTCAACCGCCGTAACTCCGAGAACCACACAAGTCCACAACGCTCAACGTATGTACGGCTACGTGGTCGACTCCATGGTTGGTCGAGGCAGTGCGCTTTCGTCTCTGGCGCGTTCGGAAGAATGGGAGGGAGAAGAGCGCGGGCTTGCGCTTGCGCACGAACGTCAACGGGAATTTTACTCGAGATCTAAACAAAAACTAGCAAGCTGCGCCCTTCTTTCTGCAAATTTCCGCTTGAAGCGATTGATCATGATTCCCGCGTTGCCACGAAGGAGTGCTGCCACAGGCTGTGTGCTCCGCTGCTTCGTGGCGAACGCGAGACGAACCCCACGGCCTGCTAACGGCACACCGAGAAGGAAAGATCGGCTCCACCGCGCAGCAGTGGGTCTTCATCGGGACCACAACAACAGCGTTTGCTCTCTCACTTTTTTTGGCGCGCGACACACAGAATCAACCAACCTAAACAATCCTCTCTCGGTGTCTCTAGCTCTCACCGTCTCAAGCTCGAGGTACTTGTCGATGAGGTAGACCGTGAGATACAACGTGTCGGGCACGAGCTTGAACTTCAGGTGCACCTCCACGAGCCAATCGATCAGGATCGAGCGCATTCGCTCGTTCACGTTCGGCTGCGAATCCATGTATCCCCGGTCCACCTTCGTCGCGATCTCCCGCTCCCTCAGGAACACGTACAGATCCTCCACGTATTCCGTCACCGCGAGCGGCTCGTCGGCGTCGCGCTGGTCGATATCCGTTGGTGTTCTCGAGGCGGTACGGATGGGGCGCGAGGCGGGCGCCGAAGAAATGGCAGCCGGCGCGGCCGGTGCTGTTGTCTGGGTCACCGCAGCAGAGGACGACGATGAGGATGATGATGCTACCACGAGGGAAGCCGCTGAGGGCACCACGGGAGCCGCGGCGCCAGTGTCCGCGCTGCCCACGCTCGCGCTCGCCACGCGAGCCCCGGGCTTTTTCCCCCCCTTGCCTGCCCCCTCCGCCACGGCTTCCTCTGCCTTGTTGGTTATGTCTCGCAGCCCGCGCCGTGTCTGCACACCTCCCAGTCCCTTCTTGGCCCCCCCGCCCAACGCGGCCTTTCCGGCAGCAGCGCCAAGGTCGGAGGGCTTCGCGTTCTCGTCCATGCCGAAGCCGGCGTTCTCCTGGACCGCGGTGTTTCTTCGGGTGTGCATCTTCTCGATAGGGAGCCCTACCGTACCAAACCCTTACGAAGCAGTCTTGCTGAGCAACGCTTGCCTCTTCTTCTATCTCTCGCTTGCTCTCCTTGCTCTCTCTCTCTCTCTCCCCGCCCGCTGCGCTGCACGAACCACCTACCTCTTTTTTTCTCCCGGATGTGGCGATTTGGAGCTGGCTGTGAAAAGGGGTGCAGGTAGCGATGTGTGTGGCTCTACCTCCAGCAGGAATTATCTCTCTTCTAGACGTTGCCTGCTCTTGCGCCTTCCTCCGTGTGCGTAGTGACTGAGCACGGTGGTGGTGATGGTAGAGCGCGCAAAGGTGTGCGTGAGCGCGTGTGAGATTTTCCCGCGAAGAGGGCAAAGCCGTTGGTAATTTCACCCTCTGTACCCTTTTCAGCGCGGAATAAAGAGGTACACGTATTAATTCTGCTCGGAGCTACACCCTATCTGGTCCAATGGGAGACAATGATTGTTCCGACACGCTGAAACGCTGCCACCTGCAGCGTCTTTCTCGCCAACGAGTAAGGAGAGGATATTGTTGTGTTGAGTGTGCTCTGGGCTGGCTGAGGCGATCACAAATGCCAATTGAGCCTGCATGTCAACACAGCAGGAAAAACTCGTACTTTGCGCGCCGAGTTGCCGTTCGAAACTCAGCTCTCCGGATTCCGCGCCGTGTTTGCGCGCGTGCATCGGTGGACGTTGTGTGTACATGTATGCGCGAGTGCGCATGTTCAACCCTCGATTAATGACGGGTTGTTTGCGGTTTTCACGGGATACTCTAGATTTCGCCGGCCGACGACACCTGTGGAACACTGCAAATAGTATCGTCCCTCTTGTGCCGTTGAAAGGCGCGTGATGAAAATGCCTCTTGCGCTGATCATGATTGATGTTGACGTTGAGGGTCGAGAGCAGGTGGTTGCTTGTAGTCTAGTTGAACAAGGGCGGCTGCAACACTGCAAAATAAACGGGAATTCACTTTCGTCATTACCATTCTTCCGAGCAGAGACGTTGACATTTGCAGGTAGGACTACTTGGCAAACATCGGAAGAGACTAGTGCGTAGCGATAACGCAAACGGCGAGTGTGCTGTAGGAGATATGTTCTCGAAGACCTTTAAAGACCGGTTGCTTCGCTCATATTTCGTTCCCATCTCCAAATCAGAGTTCCTTTCATGGGCCGCTGCCACCGCTTAGGCAGCTAGACTATTCAGATTGGTCCGCAAGAGCATTTGGATGCGAGAATACTATTTACCTCTCTCTGTGAAACCAATCCCTTGTCAAAGGCTCTCCGTTCCTTCTCGCTTCGACAAGCCATCATCTACAAACTAGCCAGCGATCCTCAAGATATCCTGCGTGTACGTTGGGGGCATGATGGTAAAGTCTTTTCCCTCTCTCTTGTCTTCTCCGGCACGTGACGTTTAACCCCGGGAGCAATGTCCGGTGGTACACAAAACAATACACCAACAGGATGCAAACTAGACTTCAAGGGGCACGAAAACCGTTTGCGGCGGCGTGAATTGCTCCGTGCATCTCAAAGCACCTGCGCACAACACACTCGATCAAAAAGCACACCGCCGACCGTGGGCGATTGCCGTTCATGACCCAACGTGCCACTGCCGGGCCCATCTCTCGTGTTTCGCCGCCGTTTCCGTCCCAGACGAAGGATGGGTGCTCGCCAGCGCTGCCTCGAAATGCTTTCGCGTTATGATCAACACCCCCTCCTTTCTACCAGTCCCCCTACCACCGCCGACAAACGAGCTCGAGGCGCCCCTCCTCCCGCCACGGCACCCGCCCCCGCCTTCCTCACGAAAGGCGACCATTGCCGCGTTCCTGACCAGGCTGGACAGGTCGGCCCCGCTGTAGCCCTTGGTCTGCCGCGACAGCCACAGCAAGTCCACGTCGCTCGCCCACCTCCCGCCCCGGCTCCCGCCCCCGACGGGACGACTCCCACTACCACCGGTGCTGCTGCTCCTGTCGGGGTGGGCCGGTGATCCGCTCCCTCGTTCGTCGTTGGTTGGCACCGCTGCGGTTGTTGCCGTCGAAGCGCCTGCGGAGGAGTCGACCGTGGGAGGGGATGTTTTCACCTCTTGGGCCGCGACCAACACACGAGTGTCGAAGTCGTCGGGAGGCGACAACTGCGTAGATGGTGGAGCTTCCGCCACCATCGCACCTGTTGCAGCAGCTGCCGTTGTCGACAGGCCTTCCATTCGGGCCTTGGAGGCCCCCAGAATCTGCCGCCTTCCGTCGGCGTCGGGGAGACCCGCATACACGATCTGTGACAAAAAAATGTGGACACAGAGCAGCCAAACGCGGGTATACGCTATTGGTCTCCATTTCGACCGAGGAAGGATCAATTGTCAGCATGTTGCGTACGCTAGAGCGCACACGAAGGTTGTAGGCGTTTGATACGCCGGGGAGAGACGGCGGCTGAGAACGAGCACGGCTCTTTTAAAGGCTCCGATTTTTCGACCGTGAAAGCGGCGGAGTCGAGCGACACAAGGGAGCCCGCACGCTGTCTTCGTCGCTCTTGTCCGCCGCGCTCCCTAGAACCTACCGTGGTAGAACATCACACAACACAAATGCAATACATTTGTACAGCAGTAAACCCATGTCAGGAGCTCGATTACTCCACGACAGGAAGGGTGTCGCCGCCAACATTGGGCGGCTTCGCAAAAGCCTGCCCAAGAGATTTCCGGACACTCACATCCGCCCTTTCTTCTTGTCGTGTGGAGCAGATCGATCTTTGTCTGGAAAACTGCTCCAGGGAGAGTTGCAAGGGGCAAGGTACGCCCACCCACGGTGTGGCATCATTCAAATGCATCATTCAAATGCAACACGTTAACATCGGACAAACACCCTTGCTTGAATCTCCCCCTCAACACCTTGTCTACCTTGAGCAAGGTCAACTCCCCCTCCACCGCCGCCCCGTCTCCATGCAGCAAAACGCGTGCTTTGCGGCCAGTCGAACTTTCATTGATTGGTACGTTCGTATAAGGTCCCCCCCCACTCCCTTGGTATTGCGACGACCCGGCACACACAGCTGCCGCAGGCTACTGTAGAGCTCTCACCTCGTCGAAACGGCCCGGCCGCAAGAACGCGGCGTCGACCGCCTCCGGGGCATTAGTGGCAGCCAGCACCATCACGTTCGCGCTGCCTCCCCCATCCCCTCCCCCGCCTCCTTGCGCCGCCCGCGTGGGGCCGTTGTTGTCGCCGGCGCTGTCTTTTCCATCGGCAGTGTCGGCCACGCTCCGCCTAGCGGCGGCTCTCCAGCGAGCCAGCTCGTCCATGCACACAAGTAGCTGGGACGCGAGGCGCGAGCTGCTCGTGCGTCGCGGGAGGGGGGGGGGGGCGGGGGGGGTATCGCGGCATACGTCAGGGCAGCCGGCGTGCTTGCTTTCGTTTTTTTTCACATTCGACCAACGCCCTAAGTTTGCAAGGAGATTCCGCTCGTCTTCCTTAGGAAAGGTTGCTCTGTTCATGAGTGAAAATATCCTGGTTTTCTCTTCTGCCTTGATGTCCTTGCCAATGCCCTCCTTGGTGCCCCTCAGTCCAGGTTTTGCCTGATGCCGCGACTACAAGAACTGCCGGTCTCTCCTGCCCCGCAAGGTGACTACCCCGTGCTGCTTTGCAGCGCGACGTCCCGAGTTTCGAAATCACCACAATCGATGCCTACTTGAGGTAAAACAACCGACAACAAACGAACAGCGCGTAGAGATGATACAAAAAACGACACGAAAAAAAGGGGCAATGGACACAAGTGGGTATACCCACCCCTTTCTCGGACAAAAGTGGGAACTCGAAAATCCAGCGCGCGCGCACTCCATAGGTGGCACCCAAACGACTTAAAACCCCATTCTGACACCTGCGCGACACAGCCGGGGACCATACACAGCACGGGCACCGATTTTTTCCCACTTTCAGGCACACCTTTGGCCCTAATACCGCCGAGGCGCGCAGGGCCTCACCAGAGTGCCCACTTCTGTCCGACATCGCGGTGGGTATACCCACCGCCGTCAACTAATTTGTTCATGTACCCACTTTTGTCTATGTTTTGACCCACTTTTGTCCAAACTGTACCCACATTTGTCCACTTACGGACGGCGGAAATCGAGCGGAAATCGACCTCCACGTCACCGCACGGCAGAACATCGAATAGCCTCGGAACGTCTCAGAACCTCCCAACACCGTATCCATGGCATCTTTCGTATCCATGGCTGCCGACTGCGGACCAACCGCGGAGGAACATGTCAGACACATGCCAGGCCCCTTCGGTACCGGCACGGGAGGATACCAGGCACGGGAAGATGCCCGCGGCAAGCCCGGCAAGTAGCGCACTAACGGCAAACGCCACAAATATATGCGTGACACACAACGGACAACAAAACCAATGGGCGCGCATACAGAACAAACAGACGCGCATACCGCAACAGCACACATAGTCTACACACAGAAACACCAACCACCACCACGACGAGTGCACACCGACTCGTGAGGGCAGCAGCAGCATGTCGATGCAATTTGCCACGTAACAACATCATATTAATAGGGTATTCACATGCACAACATTCATTATGTGTATACGACGTGAAATCCGGCTTGGTATCCCCTAAAAACCTAACCGTCGCAAAAGTTGCCCCTTCAACCATGGCGCCGCCAGCAGTTGACAGAGGTGCGCCCGCGCTTGACCCTGAGCGGGCGCCCTGCAGGGTAAACTGCATCAACATGCTGCTGCTGCCCTCACGAGTCGGTGTGCACTCGTCGTGGTGGTGGTTGGTGTTTCTGTGTGTAGACTATGTGTGCTGTTGCGGTATGCGCGTCTGTTTGTTCTGTATGCGCGCCCATTGGTTTTGTTGTCCGTTGTGTGTCACGCATATATTTGTGGCGTTTGCCGTTAGTGCGCTGCTTGCCGGGCTTGCCGCGGGCATCTTCCCGTGCCTGGTATCCTCCCGTGCCGGTACCGAAGGGGCCTGGCATGTGTCTGACATGTTCCTCCGCGGTTGGTCCGCAGTCGGCAGCCATGGATACGAAAGATGCCATGGATACGGTGTTGGGAGGTTCTGAGACGTTCCGAGGCTATTCGATGTTCTGCCGTGCGGTGACGTGGAGGTCGATTTCCGCTCGATTTCCGCCGTCCGTAAGTGGACAAATGTGGGTACAGTTTGGACAAAAGTGGGTCAAAACATAGACAAAAGTGGGTACATGAACAAATTAATTGACGGCGGTGGGTATACCCACCGCGATGTCGGACAGAAGTGGGCACTCTGGTGAGGCCCTGCGCGCCTCGGCGGTATTAGGGCCAAAGGTGTGCCTGAAAGTGGGAAAAAATCGGTGCCCGTGCTGTGTATGGTCCCCGGCTGTGTCGCGCAGGTGTCAGAATGGGGTTTTAAGTCGTTTGGGTGCCGCCTATGGAGTGCGCGCGCGCTGGATTTTCGAGTTCCCACTTTTGTCCGAGAAAGGGGTGGGTATACCCACTTTTGTCCATTTCCCAAAAAAACACTACCATCTGTGAACTTCCAGTAAGTTGCAGGTTTTCGTGCATCGTCCTCACCCTGTCCCTCCCCCCGCCTCTCTGGAAGCGAAGAGCGCCTGAAACTCGTCGATGAACACGATAGACGGTGCTAGCTCTCGCGCCGTGCGAAACGCCTGGTCGATGACCTGGTAGCAAAAAATCATGGTGGCGACGTCCGTCACGCAGCCGCGCATGAACGTTGCACGTCTAAATCAAAGAACATTGTTACAAAGGGTGAAAGTAAAAACAAACTACGCATAACATGGCTACACGTTAGAACCAAAAAGAGGTTGTACAAAGGATGAACACAAGAAGAGTAAACTTTGTACGCACGTATATTGTTCTCCCATCCTGTGTGCCTATTGCTCCGAGGAGGAAGGATGGTGTGCGAGAGAAGCATCCACTTCAGTCTGGTTCAGCCTGTGGACTGGTGCGGAGCTCGTTTTTCTCTATCTCCAGCATTAGCACGGGTGTATGTATGCATACGTCGTCGCGGGGGGAAACGCCGGGGTGACGAGGGTCAGAGACGGCAACACAAGAACAGCAAAACAAGCGGCGCCGCACCTTCTCGCTCTCGCCGATCTCTCCGCGGACCACGTCGGAAACCTTGAGCTCGATGAACGTCGCCCCCGTCTCGGTGGCCGCGGCCTTGGCAAGCAGCGTCTTCCCGGTTCCTGTTGCGTCGTGGAGGCGTGTTTGGCGTGGGCAAAGGGGGGGGTTAGCGTTGAGGTTAGGGTTGGGGAGGGTGCACGCAAGATCATGGGTATCGTCGACGCTCAAAAATAGGCTCTCGCGTCGCGACAACGTGGGGAAACGACGAGGTACAATGCGGTGATACAAGACACCCGACATGGAGCGGTATCAGAAAAATCGTGTATGCATCCTGAAAATATCGTTGCTTCGACGAACGTATTCGCAAGAGTCCGGATTTTTCTAGTTACCCTAGCGTCAACCTCCGATCGCTCCAGCAGTACGCACGCCTTCCGCTACACACCTCCACGCCAAATCCACGACTTCAACGGTAAGCACCCCTGGCCTTCACGTCACGACTGCACACTATCGCAACGCAAACCTCCCACCGCATCTCCGCGTCTCCCTTCGACAAGGCTTAACCACCCCCTCCTCACCGTACAGCCAGCAATATCACACGCCCCCCCTCTCCTCTTTCTGCTCACGGGAGAGTACAACTGCTACAACACGGCTGCTGCTGCTGCTACTGCGGTGGTATGCTGGTCGGCGTTTGCTCGTGTCGGCATGCATCCTGGCCCGCACCTGGAGGTCCAAACAGGAGCACCCCAGACGCCGGCGTTATCCCCATCCGAGAAAACGCCTCCGGGAACCGTGCGGGCCACACCACCATCTCTTGCACGGCGCGCTTGGCGCGCTCGAGTCCACCGACCTGAGCAGCATAGTAGAGCCAGCGGCGGGCGGGCGCGGGTTGGGGGAGTCAGATCGCCTTCGTTGCACCGATGAGTGGGTGTAGTACAAAAGAGTGAAACATGTCGAGCGCATAGAAGTGAAAGGGCGAGAGCCTCGCTCCTGCCCCCCTCGGCCCCCTGACGACATGACATCGCGGGTTGATTTGTTTCGCAACATTTGTCGCGGTCTCGATGATGGCGATTTGACTCAGTGCCACCGCCTCGTGGTTGTCGTATCATACCTCTGACCATCGCACACGCGGTACCCCGGCGACGGACGCCGAGCCGCCCCCGCCTCCGCCAGCCCCTCCCCTTCCGGCAGCCACACGCTGTCGAACCTAACAATGACCAGACGGCCGATATGAAAACGGTCGACAGGGGCTGTGCCGTTCATGCAGACAGAGTCGGAAACAGTGTGCCACAGAAAACTTCTTCTCTCGCAGGCGAGCGTGCATCTACGACCTCACAGGGTACGAGACGGGGGTGTTTCGGATGAACCAAAACACAAGGGCGGCTTTCTGCAGGAGCGCGTGCCTACGGAGCAGATCCGATGACCAAGGCACAAACACGCCAACCTGCACAAAGAAAACCCACACAAAGGAGCGCAAAAAAAAAAAAAGGACTCTTGTGTGTGTATCAGACCTGTCGGAACCCTGCACGAAGAGCTTCCGCGCGAGCGAGAGCCCGTTGCTCGGCCGTTTGCCTCCCCTCGTCATCGTTATCCGGTAGCCGCGACCTAGCAGCAGCAGCAGCAGCAGCAGCAACGGCGCACATGTCCCCCGCCGTGAACCCCTGGCAAAGCCCGACCACTTCTTCGAAGGCGTCCTGAGGACGCCGGGGACGGGGGAGGGAAGGCGGGCGGCTGGCTCGGCACGCACGATTTTATGCCGGGGTGGATGACGTCTCCATTGGCCGTTTGCCACATCAGAGACCCTCACGCGCACAAGGAGTCGTTGCGTCGGCCGCCGCGTCCCAATCGCACAGCCGCCCCCAGGCTCAGGACTGAAGTCCACACCCAGCCTCAAGGGTAACTTTCGTGTCCCGAATGACGCAAAGAGCCAATGCAAAGAGAGAGGCTCGCTCGCTCGCTCGCTCCAGCGACCGGGAGGGCGTTTCTTATGAACGCCTTTGTTGAGGCAACATGATTCGAACCGGTACGGGAGTACTGCTCTATCTGCATACGACAAATGAACACACGTACCTGCTGTGCTTTGGTGGCTGGGGATTTCCCGCCTTCATCCGCGCGTGCTTCTTCCCACTTGCCCGTGTGCAGCAGAGCGCGGCTCAAGATCCTAGCACGCAGAGGCTGGCTGCGCTCCCCCGTAGCCGGGGTGCGAATCGAACGAGGGCGAGGAGACAAAGGCACGGCAACGGCAACGGTTGTGCGTGCAGCAAATAGTAGCGACGACTGCTGTTGTCGAGGGTCAAGAGCAAGACTACAGAAGCACCAGCAGCAGCTAACAATAGTCCAATAGCTCCCCCACGCTAGAGAAATCAAGCAGCAGCAGCAGCAGCAACACGACAACCCACAACATGGACGACGAAAAACGACGTGCCTGGGAGGAAGGACGAGCACCTCCTGCCCGGCGCACCGACGCGCGGTGGGATGCACCTGATCCGGCCACGACGTCACTCCCACCACGGCCACGCGACCGCGCCAGCGGGGATCCCGCCGCCCCTTTTTTCCGGGTGGTAGGCGATCGAGCGCATCAAAAGGAAACAGGGTTGTTTAGGGTCGGTGGAAGAAGGTTGGATTACTGCGCGCGACGTGCTTTGTCTGTTCTTGTCAGCGCATGCCTGAGAGAGACAGCTAGAGAAAGACGGAGGAAGAAAAGAGGTAGAGAATGATAGAAAGAGAGAGAGAAGAGAGAGAGAGCGAGAGAGAGAGAGAGAGAGNGAGAGAGAGAGAGAGAGAGAGAGAGAGAGAGAGAGACAGACAGAGAGAGAGAGAGAGACAGAGAGAGAGACAGAGAGATTTACCTAGAGAAAGACATAGAGAGAGACGGGGGATAGAATCCGCTGCGATGATTTCGTGGGAACAGAGGCGGGACCTCCGCTTCTGTTTGCACACGAAGCACTACACCTGGGCCGTAACAGCACGAGCCAAACAGGGCATCGCGTGTCTCCTTCTCACTCTCCATCTCGCGAGGACGGAAAGATATGTAGGGTGCGGCGGCACATCCATCATCCCGCCATGCTCGAGTACCTCGAATGGATTCTCCACACACATGCATCCCTCCCGCCGTGTGCAGAAAAAACAAAACCCTTGCTTGGATCCTTTGGTGAAAAAGAGCAAAGGGGGCAGCTTCCCTGCAGTCAACGTATCCAGACAGGTTACTAGCCCTGCTCTACGGTAGCCCCACGGCTATCGGATCCCAGCAATACAGGCCAACGGCACCAATCTCACGCGCACACACGGTTGTTGCCACCGCTGATCAATCAGTGCCCAATGAGAGACAAAAAGTGAAAACTCAGACAGAACATCACCATCGCCTGCGCACGGAAAGAACACCCGCGCACCTGCTCCACCGCAAGCACGAAGGCGTTCAGCTTGCCGGCGTCCACCTCGCCGCGGGAAGCACCCACGTTGCCCCGAGCCGCCGGCGTAAGCCTGCCGGTGAGCAGAGAGAGGGAAAGCAAGCGCGCCCGTTTTAACACTTCAGGCGAAACCCCATGTTTTCCAACACATGTTGCT
Source organism: Ectocarpus sp. CCAP 1310/34 (assembly GCA_902602495.3). Classification (NCBI taxonomy): domain Eukaryota; class Phaeophyceae; order Ectocarpales; family Ectocarpaceae; genus Ectocarpus; species Ectocarpus sp. CCAP 1310/34. Next base: position 34,090 of record CACKRE030000276.1, on the reverse strand, counting down.
GCTGGTCTCGTCGGAGTACTACGCCGTGGACGATGGAGTGCAACCCAAACTTCGTGCTGCAGAGCACGGCTGCACATCTCGTCGCGGGGTTCATTCAACAGCGCACAGGCGACTTCTCACACCACCCCCTGTTGGGTTGGAGCATCGAGGGGGGTGAGTGTCTCTTTGCTGCTTGTTTTTGTTCGCCACTTCTGGTCCCGGGTATTCCAGCACGCAGCACGAGGGGTCGCAGACAGGATTAAGTGGGTTTGGCGAGAGGACCTGAAAAAACTACTCGTGATTGTGGGGGAGGGGAGGGGAAGTAGTTTTTCCGTAGGTCTAGGTTTCATCCCACCTGTCGATGGAGTCGAGGAGTAGTACCACCCTGCGTGATACGCACCGGTGGCAGTATTGAAACGCCTCCGACAAGACCCTGACACGCGACACCNGGGGGGGGGGGGGGGGGGGGGGGGGGGGGGGGGGGGGGGGGGGGGGGGGGGGGGGGGGGGGGGGGGGGGGGGGGGGGAGGTCGGGGTATATTCGTTGTCATGCACGGCCGCAGTTACACAACCTCGCAATGTCCAGCACCGCAACGCCGTCCCGGAAAACGTATGATACTCGCCGACCAATCGATGCTAAACTACTTCTTGCTGGTTAAGTTTGGGAGGATTCTCATGGCGCGCTTTGCCTTCGCCTTGACCCAGCACCTCATCGCTTACACCATCTTCTTTCCTCGCCGTCGTTGCTCGAGCGCCCTTACTCTAAATAGGGGGACGGGGGGCCCAAAAGTTGCTCATCCTAGAAGTCGGTGTGGCGCTTGGTCAAGGACAGCTCCTATTCTCAACCAGGGCCAACCCTAACTGTTGCGAGTCTTGTTCTCGATCCGTCACTTGGCTATGGTTAGCTCCGTATCAAAGCGGGGTGGGTACACATGACGGGGGGAGTGCTGGCATAGGCCGCAACACATTGTTGTACCGTGAAGGCAGGGGGGAACACCACGCTGTGACGTCATCCATGCTGTGACGTCATCTCACCGGTCGGCGTGCACCCCCCCGATGGCGGCCAGTCTTCCCGGAGAAAGCTTGACAAGACGACAACCAAGGCGTGCCGCAAGCGCTTCAACCTGTTATATACACGCGGTAAAAGGTGTCATCAGGAGGATGGGCTGCTGCTGACGGCAGATATCTAAGACGTGTTGGTCAGATAATTATCTGTGTTGACCCTGAACTTAACCCTTGCGTTTACGCCCTCTCTCTCTCTCTCTCTCTCTCTCTCTCACCACTTACCAGGCGAGTTTTTCCCACCCCGGGAGGACCGTGAACGAGCAAGGCACCGTTACCGCCGTTACCACCCCCGCCGCCCCTCACGGTCATCTCCTCTCGCCGTCCAGCAACCCCATCGGCGCTGACCCCTGTCTCTGCTAGCTCGAAAGCGGCCGAGAGGTCATCGACGACAGAAGCCTCGTGACTCCGTAGGACGGTCTCCACCCAAACCGGTTCCCCTCTAGTGGGACGGCGGCCTGAATGGTAAAAACACATGGCGAGAGAGCTTGGAGCGGAACTGAGAGAAAGCGGGTTTGGATGGGGCGACGCACTTAATGGATACCTTCCGCGAACGGAGACCATTCCTACTCCTGACATGTAGAGGCACCCGGGGCATTCGGGTGTATGTATTATCATACTTTTGATATGTAGAGTAAATGTACCAATTAAGAGACACTTAAGCCACCCTCCGCTCAAACAGCTCGTTCTTGACTATTAGGACGAATATCGTTGACGTCGAGGTATCGTACGATAGCTAACATCACAGGCTACCTCCCAAAAACAAAAAAAACAATCGTAAGCGCTGGGAAGATATGGCTCCTGTAATACCCCTAATTTTTCCGGGATAATACGGTGGAAAACACCCCCGCCCCCGTTAAGAGACACTTTAAAGATGTGGTGATTGCGTGAGATCCAAAGCGTTTCAAGACCTGACTTTTTTCGTATACGCTTTGCTTCAACTCATGTCGATGTAGAAAAAAAAAAATTGGGATCGATCCAGCCAGGGGCCACAAATGTCGCATCCCGGCCCATGCTCGCAATGCTTAGCAACAGACCCGCCACAGGGATGAAAATGCCCCGCATCACGGGTGTGGGAGCGGGTGTTGCTGTATCTCGTGGGTGCGTGACCCGATCGGGACGCTGAAGTGCTCAAACGAAAGCTAACGTAACGCTTGCAAATTTGAAAAAGAAATCAGGGGTCCCCGCGGATTGTGCGCGGAGATATGTGCATTTGAAAAAATGTGTCTCTTAATGGGGGGTGTCTCTTAATTGGTACATTTACTCTAGGGGGGAAAACCCTGGCCTAATCCTTCTTCTTAACATCATGCATCTCCAAGGACAGCGACTCTTGCCTCACTAGACTTCAGCGTTAAATTAAAAACTTGACCTTCACTCACTCATTTCCTCTCCAAGGTTTTCTCCTTATTCTTGCACAGGGTCGCGCTGTCTCACTACCTTGCCTCTGAACGAGGGGGCGTGTACGAAAAGAACAAGTATCAACGTTCCTCAAAAGCCTGACCCGCGGTTAGAGGTGTCACTAGCAAGTGAAAACATAAACAAAGCAGGTCACCCACATAACAAAACATGCGTCATCTCTTGCCCAAGAATGCATAAATCCCACCCAAAGGCAAAGCGCGAATGCACCCCGTTCCACACCTTCTCCACAGGTGGTTTTTGAAGGGGCGGCGGCGGAAATGTCGTGGTAAGACACTTCGAGCGCCTTGTGGGGCACAACAACCTCGCTGCTGATCGTCACCGCCCCCCAATCGGACAGCCGGCCGGCCCAGTCCCCCTCCTTATCCACACCAGTCTTCCCTCCCGGTGTACCGCTCTCGCTCCACCCAACGGCGTCAGCGATGGCTCCGGTCGCCGAATCCCCTCGCCGCGTACATGCGACGTAAGTCCCTGTTGCCTGCTTCGTCCCTAACCTTTCCGTCTCGCCTTCACCGCAGGCCCCCACTTTCTGCTTCTCCGCAGCATCTTCCCCTTCTCTGCTACGCCGCCTTGTTCCCCTGCGTCGGCCGTGGCTTGACTTCTCATTGCCACTCCCGTGAGAGCCCCCCGTGCGACGGCTTGCGGAAGCGCCGGTGACGGGAGTAGTCCCAGGAGGAGAATCTGTCGAGAGGGGGACAACGTACTCCGGCGCCCGTCGACAGAGGAGCCGAACGCCGCGGCAGGCGGCATCTGCCGGGGCGTGAAGGAAGTGGACGACGCCGCCGGACCTGACGACGCAGCCCCGCAGGAGCTCGAGGGCGGATTCCGGACGCAACGCCGATCTCGCGTCCCCAACCTCGGTGCCCTCCGCCACCGGTTCACCATCTCCATCACCACCGCCGCCGCCGCCGCCGCCGCCGTCCCGCACAATCTCGACGGTAGTCCACGGCTGGACAAAGTGAGGCGGCACGGCGCAGGCTCGGAGGTGGACGACCGGGTCCCTCGCGGCCGCCCGGGGCCCTGGAATGATCATCACGGCGGGGTCTTGTGGGCGAAGGGCGGTGTCCACGCGAACGCGCGCCGGGCCGCCGCAGCCTCTCCACCCTTGGGACGGGTCCGGGGGGGAGTCTACCCACGCTAGTCTCAGGTGACGTCCGCCTGGTGTGGGATGCAGGTGGAAAGGGCGAGGGTACAGCAGTCTCGAGATTAAGGCGCGGCAAGAGCCGATGGTATGTAGCGTTGCAAGAACCCGGAGGTGTACAGCAGTAGTAGTCCTCTCGGGCAGCAGCAAGTTGCTGCCAAGAGGGCCCATCTCGAGGGAAACACAGCAACCGGGGATGCGATCGATGCGGTCCTACCTCTCGCACCCCTCTGTCCGACTCTACTGTGGTGCAAGACACAGCAGCATACAACAACAGCCTACATCGTACGGTGGCGTGCTGCTGCTACACCATTAGACTTCATGTTGTTGTTGTTGGTGTTTCTCACATTAGCTCTATTGTCCACAAAAAATGGGGAGTCCGTGGTCTCAAAACCCGGCACATACGACGCCGCCGGGAAACAAAACAAAAATAGGGTACAAACCACTCGGAAAAAGAAAACAAAATGATAGNAAAGAAAAAATCAAAGGGTAACGTACCAGCACCAGGCACTACGCACCAGGGCATGGGTGCAACGGAGCAAACAGGACAAAGAGGCGGCAGATGGGCAGACGGCCAGATGTGCAACAACAAAAGTAACAGCAAAAGCGAGATCAAGGTACCCAACACAGCAGAGTAGGCAGGGAGGACATGAAAAAAAGTAACACAGCACAGAGGCCGAAGGAAATACAAAGGACATACATAAACGAGTATAGCATACAGCATGGAGGGAAACAGGGCGCAAGAACATCAGCCGGGTACATAGTTCGCCACAAGTGCTGCCTCGGCCGCCCTACTCGTTTCTACAGCAGTGACCGGTCGCCGTTTCTTCCCCCCCACCACCGATTCCCCGACTGANGATCAAGGTACCCAACACAGCAGAGTAGGCAGGGAGGACATGAAAAAAAGTAACACAGCACAGAGGCCGAAGGAAATACAAAGGACATACATAAACGAGTATAGCATACAGCATGGAGGGAAACAGGGCGCAAGAACATCAGCCGGGTACATAGTTCGCCACAAGTGCTGCCTCGGCCGCCCTACTCGCTTCTACAGCAGAGCCCGGTCGCCGTTTCTTCCCCCCAACCGCCGCTTCGCCGGTTCTCTTTCTCTACGGTCCTGAGATGGTCGTACTCTCTGCTTCTGCTTCCCGCGCGCGCTGGCGCTTCGCGGACGCTTCCGCCTCCTGCCTGTGCCATTTCCTCATGAACCATGCCGCCCCGTCCTCGACCTTGTTGTACCACACCTCCGGATCCTTGGCGCTCTCTTTCCATTTACCCCCTTCCTTTTCGTCTCCCATGTTGAAGGCCACGAGGTCCTCTCCTAGACGAGACACCCAGTCGCTCTCCTGCCCGCCCCGGTATCCCACGCCCCCCGCCATCGCTTCTAACAGCATGCGATTGGGGAGGCGGTTGTCCTCCATGCGCATAACAAAGCCCGCGAAACACAGTCTCCGTTTGTGCACGGTGGCCTCGATGATTTCTTCGCAGCCTGCCTGGATGAGGGCCTGGGCATAGGACAGGGGGCGATCTGAGCGTTTCCGCTTGCTCCAGCCGATGCGCCGTGTGAGGAACTGGCGGTAGGTCCCATTGAGCTTGGTGTAGTGTTCCGCTGTTAGACTCCACGAGGCGCACCCACACAGGAGAGTCTCCACCACTTCAGCCTGGAGTAGCCGGATCTTGAGCTGGCGGTCGGCCCGTCGCCTGTCGTACATCGAAGCACTGTTCCGGCGGTAGCACTTCCACGCTCGGCAGCTGCGGCTCGTGATCTCCCGGTCGGCCTTCCTGTCCGCGGAGATGGTACGTCCGAGGTACACAAACCGATCCGTCTGCTTGTACGTCTGGCCGGCGGTGCTGACCGTAAACGGGCGTTCCTCGATCCCTTTCGGCAGCATTCACATGATCTCCGTCTTTGGCTCCGATACCATCAGTCCGAATAGGCCGGCCACGCGCACGATGACCGACATCATCTTCTCGAGACTCTCCGGCGAGCGCGAGACGATGGCCGCGTCGTCAGCGTAGCGCATGACCCACAGGGCCTCCGCGTCCGTCACCACCGTCGTCTACTTCCCCGCCGACCTGCCCTTCTTGCCCGTGTACTCCACTTGTGTCCCGATCTTGACCATGTCCGCCGTCACCTTGGGGTCCTTGTCGAACTCGGTCACGGCGACCATGAGCATCGCGCCAACGAACAAGTTGAACAGCAGCGGGGCCAGGTTGCATCCCTGTCGGAGGCTGTGTAGACGGTCGGTCTAAATTTGTTCCAAAGCAGTCAGTCTCAACGCCTCTACATGCTTTACTTGCGGGACCGTTCATCTTCGGTCGGACAAACCTGCCCTTTCACACTGAAGGTGGGATACAAGCAGCAATGAAGAGAGACTTGATCGTCGGCGGGCCGATGACACCCGGCCTTCTTGTTCCATCACCGAAATGATTGATGTCCCGCAACCAAGCGTTCTACAAAGCTCACCGAAGCTCGCGGCCTGCTGAGGACAGACGTTCAGAACATCCTCCACAGTATCCGGGCGAGGGTCCACGGAAGCAACCGCTTGCAGAGAACGAGACGACCCCGGCATCCACTCCAGCCCCGCGCCGCGGGCCATCTCGCTGCACGACTGCGCAACGCAGATACACCCAGCATGTTGCCTTCCAGCACCCAAGCAGTCCAATGCTGACAGTCCAGGACTGAAACGGGTACACCATTCAGGTTTTCCTTGGGGTACCCCATTTTTGCTCTCTTCTCTGTTGAGCCGTGAAGCTCTTTGTACCGCATTGAGACATCGACGCCGCTCTGTACCTGTTGGATTGCAGGCGCTAGGCTGCGGAGCCCTTCTTTACTCTGTCTGTCGGTACCTCTGACTTCCGTACACGCACGCGAACGTTTTAACCCAGTCGTCACCACGCAGCGCTCCCTTGCGCGCGGCAGGGAGAGAGAGAGCGAGACCACGGGCGAATGAAGGCCAACGGCGGCTGCCGAAGTGCAGCATTCCTCCCGCTGTTCGCCCTGATTTGCGCCGCCGCTGGATTTACAACAACGTTGTTGTCATCGCCGGCAAGCTCGCATGGATGTGTTTCTCGCCCGCTGCCACAGCGACATAGCACCAAAACCGGGAGAAGGAGCTGTAGCATGAGCGAGGGACAACTCGGAGTTGGTTTCGACTTCGGCACAAGGTACGGGTCGGGTGTTGGGCACTCTAAGAGGGAGGCGGCAATGTATACGTCGTGTGCCCTGCTGTGCCGCTTGCGTCCAAAACAATGCACGTACGCGGCATGGAGCACAGAAGCGCCGCGGGCGAGAGCAACCGGCCTCGCTATCAGAAGAGCCAGCTCGAAAGCTGCTCGTGACACGGGTTCTTCACGTTGCACATACGTACAGCAGTCGTTCTATGTAGGAGGAGACTTGAAAGTCATCTTTGCTGTGTGCAAGGGTTGAATTTTAAGTTTAGATGTGCATCATGCGCGGCATTCTCTATTTTTAGAGAACATGATCAAATGCGTATCCGCATTGCCGCATCCAGCCGGTGCTGACGCAATTTTTTATCGCCGACATGGTCAGTAGGAGTGGTGGCGCAGCAGGAAACCATTGGTGTTGGGGTGAACTAGGAGGGTGAGGAGCGAGGAGAAGAAGGAATAATGTACACATGTGCGATTTCTTGTTGTGTGTGCTATTGTTGTTGCGTAGCGTACGAGGCGGCCGTTCTCTGTACAACTCCTGTGAGGGCATCAGGTTGTGTACGACTTGTACCTTATATCCTGTGCCTTGTTAGGCTTCGGTCCTAGAGTTTACACCCATTGGATGTCCGCTGAACACTGGATAGATAGTTGGAACGCCCTGGAGCAAGACAAAATGTGAACTGCTCAATTTGGAATTTTTCCACCTGGAGTATGCATACAAGCGAATTATTCTCCGTGGTGCATTACACACGACGCGACTTGTTCGCTGTTTTGTGGCGCGCCTGCTTTGAACGAGCGCGCAAAGACCGAAGTCGTTTGCGGTACTTGCATACTTGTGCCTGCCGTATGTGCAATGTTTGGTTAGCCGGGGTGCCCAATCAAAACCCATGGCGGATGACCAGCTTCTATAGCAGTAGTTCATCCCTTGTGAAACGTTGCCTGGGCCGGCGACATACATAGCTCCGTGCCGGCGTTGCAGGGATGCGAGGTCAATCGTCTACAACGATGACTACGGCATGCGTTTACACGAGTACACCCCCCTCCCCCCCTTCCAACTAGGGCCCCGTATCCTAACCCTACCCCCATTTTCTTTTGTTCTTGTTCGGACCCCCTGCCAGCGGCGTTCGAGCCGTGGTGATTGATGTCGAAGGCGAGGTGAAGTTCGATTCCTCGCTACGGTGGGCTGCACCGGACGACCCTGACGAGTGGCTGAGGGCTGCGGACACGCTGATGGGAGACGTGCCGCTAGCTCTGCGCAAGTGAGAGAGAGAGGAAGCGCGAACAACGCGTGGAACCCGACAACCTTGGTCGGTGTTATCGTTGTTTGTCGCTGTTGAGGCGGTTGGTTGTGGTGTTGTAGGTGCTTGGTAGGCTCCAGCGCGGCCGCATTCTGGCAAAGCCAAGGTTTATACGTGCGGCGGACGGTATCCATGGGACAATCGTGCCTCCCGCTTCGCGAACGCAAGATACCAAAAAAGACGCAAGCTAACGGACGCGGACACACCATACGAGACTACAGCCTACCTACAATCACGTCAACGTTCTGCGCACCCCTCCCCGTCCTGGCCCACACAAACGGCTGCGCCATTTACATTTGTTTTAGATTCAAACCTTCATTGATTGTCACGACGCGATTTTATAATCTTGCC
>CACKRE030000276.1:20577-23803 GCA_902602495.3 Ectocarpus sp. CCAP 1310/34 | reverse complement strand
GGGGGGGGGGGGGGGGGGGGGGGGGGGGGGGGGGGGGGGGGGGGGGGGGGGGGGGGGGGGGGGGGGGGGGGGGGGGGGGGGGCGAGGAATGCACAACAGGGGGAATCTCACCCTCTTGTCCGTGTGAGGCCGCTCAAGACGCCAGGCCTCCCCACGACATTCTGGGTTCTCCTGTATACGCATGGCACCATATGTAGTGGGCAGGTGCCTTCGTATATTCAGTCGAAGCGGCAGCGTCGAAAAGCATTCGTTCGAGAGCCGTACAGCAGTACCTTGCCGACGGCAACCCTGTCACCGTGGAGGGGGGGCGGAGGGGGAAGGGGGGGTACGCTGTTGCGACTTGGAAGTGTTGAGGCAACGACAAACACGCAGAAAACGGGTGTGCTCTCGGCTGACGCGCTCTGCTGATGTTTGTGGCGATTTCCAGATATTTAGTATGTATTTTTTGTTTTTCATGTGGCGTTGTTGTTTGCCGCCACCAACAAGCACGTTGTTGTTTTTGGTCCTTGGTATTTTTTTTTGTTCGGCGGCCGCGGCATTCCACGCCAGTGACGGAACAACAGCGCGTCTCCGACCACTGCGTACCGCTGACCCGTGCAACAATTCAATTGGCCTATGTTTCGGGCTGTTGATCAGCGGTCACCGATTGGAACTACCACTGGTGCAAAACTTCGACTTGTCTTGAGCTTTTTTTGTTTGTGTAGATTACACTTCCGTTCGGTGCGATCCTTGATAGATTGGTTACCCCGTATGGTGGGTAGATCACAGAAAGGAGGCTAGTCGCACGCGGGTCAACTTCCACGGTAAGCGTAAGTCATGCTATGTACCGTTCGTGCACGCAAGCAGGGCCCGGGTTCGATCGTTTCTGACTGGAACAACGCCCTCAAGGCGGGGTTTGACGTGGAGACGCTGCGATGGCCCGGGTGGTTGCTGGGGAGCAAGCTCGGCGAGGAGATAAGGCATTGTCTTCCCGAGGTACGCTCGTCATTTACTTCGTTAGAAAATGAGGTGCTATTTCTTCTACCCCTTGGTTTACGTGGGGATCGGCCTTGTCTCTTGATTGCATGGCACTCGAATGTAAACGTATGTATTATGGAGATTCCTCCGTAGTGCCCTCATGGAAATATAGCAGTGCGATCAAGGGATGATGGCAAGATGAGAGTAAAGCAGAGAGCAGGACTAGCACACAGCTGGCTGCCAGCTGCGGTGTGACGTTTCCCACAGCTCACACGGCTGACGTGTTTTTGACTCGAAGAGCCCAGCAAACCTCAAGGGACCAAAAAGAAAATACATTAATGAAACTGTAAACTGTATTTTTTTTTTTTGCATGTCAATGAGATGCTTTCCAGGAGTTGTTGTCGCAGGATTTTTTTAGGGGATCTGGTTGTTGGCCGGTTTTGACAAAACACATCCGTCGATAGTTTCGATTTGTATTCTAGAAGTGGTTGAGATACGACCCCGCTTGTCGAGAACTAACGTTCCGAAGTTCGGAGGGTCGTTCCTCCGTTGGGGACAGAACCTTCAAGCTTTTGGTAGCCTGTATAGAATGAAAAGACAAGATCGAGTGTACCCCAGAGCAGACCACCGGGTTCCCCGGGAACTGACGGTTCAGGGTGGGGGTCCGGAGGAAGAACGGCTTTAGGGGTCCGGTTCTACGTTGTAGAGTCCTGAGAGCAGAGAGGGCAACCCGATGGTGAAGGGGCACTGTAGATAGGTTTGACAGAGGGGGGAGGGGGGTCATTTCTAGGATGTTCAAGTGATGGTCTCCCGTAGCCCGTAGAGTTGTCACTCAATAGAGCGTGTATGTTGCGAACGATCGCTTGAGGTCGACTTGTTATCGTGCTCAATTCGATCCGATGAACACTTCTCAAAAGCAACCTTTAGGTGCGGTCGCCAGTATGGGACACTCTGTTTTAGATTCATATCGTGAGCAAGGCGGTATTTATGTTTTCTGATGCTTGTACCACACATCCCGAAAACAACTCACGAGTGCGAAGTCGCTTGGCGTTGCGGTGTTGCGTTCTGAACGGCAGCACGCATCATTTATAACTAGATTGACCTTTCCGTTCTCGGCGAAGACAACAACGAGCAGCCTGCCTGGCTTGCCTACGTGCCTGCCTGCCTGCCTGCCTGACTCTTCAGGTGGCGATGCCGGGAGCCGTGGTCGGGCCAGTGTCCGCCAGCATGGCGTCGAGGTTCAGCTTGCCACCCACGTGCTCGGTGGTGGCCGGTACGACAGACAGCATCGCCGCCTTCATCGCCGCAGACGCCACCACCCCCGGCCACGCGGTCACCAGCCTCGGCAGCACCCTCGCCGTCAAGATGCTCAGCGAGGTATATCAATATGACGTACCGTAGGAAGAGGTATGTCTACATACCGTACCGTAGGAAGAGGTATATCTACATACCGCACCGTAGGAAGAGGTATATCCATACCGTACCGTAGGCAGAAGTATATCTACATTCCGTACCGTAGGAAGAGATATTGGACATTTCGCATCCCTTCCCTGGACGTTTCAAAGCTCGATCACTCTCCCCAACAGCAGGTAGGAGAGGATCGTGGTCGCACATCGACATGTTGCAATATTGCTGTGGATATTGCTGTGGGATGCCAACGCCGCCGAAAAATGACAGCGCTGGAACCTTCTCGTCGAGAGGGAGAGAGAGAGAGAGAGAGAGCTTCCCGAAAAACGTACAATGATCATTTGATTTCGGCATCCTTCCTGGCTGTGAAAGTAGTCGATATTTGAAAATCGGTCCAGGGGATGCGATGCCTTGTGTCTCGTGCGGTACACGCACGCGTCTGCATCCGTGCACGCATGCGTGTTGTTGCGCGCGTCCTCGCTCGTTGTGTGGTACATGCGCAACAGGTGGTTGATACGTGCTCGATTACGTGAGGACCATAACATAATTTTTGTACTGAACTATCTTTAGCTCTGAGGCAGTTTACGAAGTATGTGTTTTTGTAGTTGAAGAGAATGACGTTTTGTCCATTCTCGCGAATGTATTTAGTTCTTTTGCTTTCTTCCTTCGGAAATTATCCTCGTTTTTTTTTCTCCGTCGCGGTGCCCCCCGTCCCCGTTTTTGAGGCTTGCCGTGCAAGTACTGACCGCCTTTTTTGTTTTCGTCTAAGCACAACTGCTGGTCGCGCTTACCTGTATTTTACGTTCATACTCGTGCACGCACCATCCGCAGCGTCGCGTGGAAGACGCATCGCTAGGGGTAT
>CACKRE030000276.1:8077-18077 GCA_902602495.3 Ectocarpus sp. CCAP 1310/34 | reverse complement strand
TAACCGGCTGACCAGTGAAAAGACAACGTGCCAGTCTTGTCAACGAGTGGTATGGGAGAGGGACGAGCTTGCTCGGTGTTCCTTCTCACCTTCACGCACGGGTTTTACCGAAGTAATTTCCATGGTTTGTTGTGTTTCGCGTTGGATTGGCGGAGCCGTTTTCATGCCCTGTCGTTTCGAGTGTGTCGACACAAGACGTTGTTCATGCAACGAGAGCCAAGTCGATCTCGATGGGTCCCAATTACGTCTCAAACGTGAAATACTGATGCTGCGAGTACTCGTAGGCAATCCTTAGGGCCCGGGTGTTCTTGTCCCGAGACGAACATGTTGCTGCTACAACTCAACGGAACTTAATAGCAGTCCACCGAGCAGGAGTAAACAATGGTCTTTCTTAGCACGCAGTACTTTTCGTCCCTACATTTTTATCTACGGGTAGTTTTTTTTTCTGCGGATATAGAAACTGCTGCTTTTACTGCTGTCCAGTAGAGCGTGGGAGCATCAAAAGGCTTGGGTGCCTTCGGCATTAGGCCATCTCGTGGTCATCTTGGTGCTCCCTCCCCCCTGCGAGAGTGAGAGAGAGCCACGTTGTTCTTCTTAATTTCTTTCATCACGGGGTCGCCGTGGATGCCGTAGGAAAACGGCGTACACTTCCCTCGCCCCCCCCCGGGCCCTACCCCGGCTGTTGGCAATTTTTTTTCTTGTCAATTTTTCTGTGAATAAGCACTGCACGACAAATGCTGGTATGTGGTAACCGGCACGCCACTGTTTGGAGTGGGAACGGCGCACCGTCTCGAAAAGAGGTGCGGGGTTTCACAACCAACTGATCAAGCGCCCCCGCCCCCGCCCCCCTGCAGGCAAAGCAACCAACACCGACGCGGCTTACGGCTGCGCGCTACTAGCGATGCAAGGCCTTCGAAGCACGGGTGCCGCCGTTGCCACCACCACCCCGACATCGTCGCAAAATTCAGCAAATGGTGGTACGTAGAAGAACCGGTGATGTTTTATTGGGGGCAGCCGGGAGGGAGGGAGCCCGGTGCTTCACAAACGAAAGTAGAAATTCCTCCCCTCTTTTGCCGGCACCCTCGTTTCTAGTACGTGCGGGGAGTTCGAACCGTGGGGAGTTTTGAGTGTTGTGAAGAATTACGAGAGCCGCACGCATCAGAGTACGAGGTTGGCGGGTGGAAGGGTTGAGTGTATGGGCGGGTGGGTGCCTTTGAGCTCGATAGAGCATGGCATGGGTCGCTCGTGGAGGGGTGACTGCGAGACGACCGACCCCGTGGACGAAAAGCGTCTTAGAAATCAGAGGAAACTGTTGCTGCCGTCCCAACCAGCAACTTCCACAATATTGTTTTACGAAACATGCTGCAGACTACCGCCTGTTTTCCGTTTTTGGTCGAAACTTGTGGGCGATGGGGGGGGGTGCGTTCCGATCATGTTGTCACCCCCTCGATGCCATTGTGCGGAGTGTTACGGGCGGGCCACTTGTGAAACTCAACAACGTCGATAACTGGACTGATTGTTAGGGGGGGTGCTTTACTATCCACATCAATCCTCCATTTGTCCCGGAACCTCCTTTGGACTTTGAAGTTGTTGGTATGGTATTGGGCGCTAGTCGGCCCTGTTCTTCTCAGGAGAGCGACCGCGCACAGCGAGCGCCCTCGTGCGTCGAGACAGCTGAAATCTTGGCAGGCAATGTAAGTTACTCGGGAAACCTGAAGCAAGAGCAGTGCGATGGTATTGTTTTTGCACACAGGGTTGTATGCATATGGTAGAAGTGGTCTATCAATAGAGTTTTCACTCCCTTTTTATGTGCGTATAGACAGACAAGTGCATGGTTTTCGAGCACCAATTTTTACGTGCGTGCGTTTTGTGTGTTATTGCTCTCAACCTATTTCCTGTTTTGGGTGTCCTTGCTCTAGGCTGTGAAGATGAAGTGGCTGCTTGCTTTAGCTCAGTAGTTGGCTGAGAAGATGAGCATATTGTTGCTTTGGCGTAGCGCGTAGGACGGCGGGCGCGCCACCGCTAGGGGTGGGAAATGAACGGATACAGTGGGCTGGCCGGGATACGAAAGGATCGATTTTGTCCCTCGCCAAGAGGGAAGAACGAAGGGGAGAGAGAGACAGGCAGCCATCAAACCGGCAAGTAAATGGGGGCCATCGCAAGGGAACATACACTCCAGACTTTGATGCGGTCGGTCGTCGGAAAGCCCTGCCGATTGGGTAGACATTTACGATCGAGCAAGAGATACGCACACACGTGTAGTACATGTATCTTAGAAGGTGTGTGTTCTCCACCTATAGACTTTGCTCGGCAGGATCACGAACAAGCCATGGACGGGTCGGGTAGCAACTTTTATGGCGAACACGCTACGCGACGGTCTTCATGCCACAAATGACGCCGCACTATGTTTGCCAGGTTCTCTTGTTTGTGGTCGACAATACACTACGCACGTCCGTTTTCTGCGGTGGGGGGGTAGGGTCCTAAGAGAAGTCGCGCGATCGGAAAGTTGTGGGGGGGGTGGAGGGGTGGAGGGGCGAATTTGGGGGAGATGAATCCCTAGACACCTTCATTGGGCGGCGTCTGTATGAAAGTACTAAAGGAAGTGGCCGGTTGTTGCTGTCACCTACCATCCATCTTGTTGCTATATAGTCAAACGAGTAAAATAGTGGTTCGTTCTGGCGCGCCCAGCTCTTCGTTCGCTCGTGTGCGCGGTGAATGTATCCGAGTCACGTGAAATGCACTACATACATGCGACAGCCGTGGTCATTGTTGTTCTGGTGTTCGTTGTACTTCACCAAAATGTGCTGCACGCGTTGCCGCAACAATATAGGTGGCGATCACGGGGCAGCAAACCGCAGGAAAAGAGTAAGCATTTGCGTACAGCAAGAGTTCGGCGAGGTTTGAGGATAATACCGGTTCGCGGTTGCTTGTTTGTCAACCACTTTTTTTTTTTCGCACCGCACCCTTTGCAACCACCGCTTCTGGGCCTGGTCCTACCCTCTCTGTGCACTTGATTATGCACGTACGAGAGGAGTACGCGGACGGGTGCACGGAACGGAATAAATGTTCTTCAAAGTCCCTAATGCTAAACAACAGTTTAATTTGCAGTTGAGACCACGCATTGATGTCATTTGAGAACAAACGGGGCTCTCACGGCAAGAAATCGTGTAGCAGCAGCAGCAGCAGCAGCAGCAGCACGAGTAAGCTTTCAGTGCGAGAGATCAGAGCGGCTCTAAATACGGAAGACAACAGCCATGTAGCCGTAGAGCCACCTTCCGCCACAAAAACATGGATGGACGGAATAAGTCGCTTTCTCCCGCCCGTGGAACACGGCATGACCAATATTTTCGGTGACACACTCCCAAACCAAGAGTTTTCGTTTTCCTGTCATCGTATTTATTTTGTAACCCTGAACACGGTTTAAATCCGACTCCATGTACATGGATCGGGAACACGCAAGAAACAAAAACGACCTCATTGTACTTGGAAGGCGCACCATTTGCGCTGCTTCCTTCCTACCCTAAAAGTAACAGGCTCAACCTTGCAACGCGCGACGTGGGAAAACAAAAAACAAACAATTCTTCTCTGCACGACGCAAAGCACAAAGTCGTCTCGGCTTGCACGCTGTACGAGTGACTACGGTAAGGGCGTGCGGCACGAAAGAGGACCACTGCAACAAGGGCGCGAACGTACACGCTTCGACAATCGACACGGGAGCAACCCATCCCCGCCACGACTAACTACGAAACCTGCTGGTCTTCTCAAGCAACCAAACACACACACTGCACGCGTCTCCGCCACGGGGCAACACACAGCCATATCACCCCATGGGAGGGGTAGTTGACTTCCCCTTCCCCGACCTTCAACTCCCGCCGCCCTCTACGTCACCGGAAACCTCACCGGATGGGGAAAAAAATAAATAAATAAGCACAGGCGCACGCACTTTTAAACAGAGTGCACGAAGAAGTTTGTACCGGGACTGACTTTTCCGCACAAAACACCAACACGGCTGCCTTCCCTCCACCAGGTAGAAGGCACTGTGTACTTACGAAGACCGGCAACCGTTACAACACGAACACAAAGGAAACAGTGCGAAGACGGCTATCGCGAAAGAGTTCAAACCCTATGCCGTATGAACACACGTAGAGCGGAATCCGACACACGGGTAGACTCGACCGGCGGTCGTCCACTGCCGGTAGGCAAAAAAAAAAAACTGTTATCGTACATGGCATAACCGTTCGTTGTGTTCCGTCCTACAAGAGACGTGCAACAATATCTCGGCCAAAGTGGTGTTGATTATAACGTACGCAAGAAAGATATGAGTAGACAAATTTACTTGTTCTAGAAACAAATGCAAGTCTACCTGCATCACTGTTCACACCCACCATAACATGCCTTCGCAAACAACAAACAGCATGTTGCGCGTGCAAAAGCACATTTCTTCGCCCCTGGCGGCCGCCGCAGGGTGTTGAGGGGCCGTCCTCGACATCACCCAGCCCCCACCGGCACAGGCGTCGTCTCCGCCTTCTGCTGCCGCTCGCGCTCCGCCCGCCGTAGCGCCATCAGCTCCGTGATGGACACGAACGCCGGCGCTTTCTCGCTCACGAACCGGCCCCGCGTCCGCTTCCGGGACCTGGCGGCCTCCTGACGGTACCGGTACTTGACAGGCTTCCCGGGCTCGCGGGCGAGGTTCTCCTCTCCATCGACCGCCCCGCCCGCCCCGTCGCGGCCGCCACCGCCGTCGCCGCCGAAGCTCATGGTGACGTTACGCATGAGCTGGAACAGGTCCCCGACCTTGGAGGAGGAGCTAGCGTTGTTGTTGGGGGGGGGGGACGACGACGGACGAAAAGGGTCGGGGATGACCGGGGTGTCGTCGACGTTGCTGCTGCTGCTGCTGCCGCTACCGCTGACGACTGTTGACGTGAGGAGCGGCGCTATCCCTGGTGTTTTCGGCTCTTCTGCTGTGTTGGCTGCTCGTTCGACCCTACCGCCACAGCCTACGTCATGAGAAACCCCTGCTTCTTTCTTCGCGCTTTCGCCGGCGGCGGGCAGGCCGGAGGAGGTCGCGGCCGCATCCCCGTCACCGCAGACGGTCGAACCTCCGCTGACCACGCGCACGACGCCGCCGCTGACACCGCGCTCCACCCCGCCGCTAACCGCCCGAGGCACCCCGCTCCCCCCGTCCACCAAGAACACTTTGCTGCGATGGTGGCGGTGGAGTTCATCGTCCTCTTCACCGTCGCTGCCGCTTTCTGGCTCGTTCGTCGTCTCGGAGGAGTGACGCTTGGCCGGCGCCGGCCGGGCGAGTTCTGCCGCCGCTGTCGCCGCCGCTGCCGCCGCCGCCGCCGCCTCCGCCTGGGCGCGGCGGCGGGCCCTGAGGCGGGCGAGCGCTCTCGCGCGGTGCCTGCGGGCCATGTCGGTGAGCGGGGGGTGGACGTCCGGGGCGAACCACCTGGCGTTGTCGTGGTCGTAGGCGCCGGCGCCGCCGGATTGCTGCTGGGAGTTGGTTGGAGCTGCGCTACTGCTGCTGCTGCTGCTGCTGCCGTTGCTTCCGTTATTGCCCGGTCGGGCCCCGCCGCCGTCCCTCTTGAGCGTCCCCGGGATCAGGCTCCAGAGGTTGTTGATGGACGGCTTGTCCACCTTCTGTTGCTCCTGACTGTACTCGCGCTGCTGCTGCTGCTGCTGCTGCTGATTACCGTGCTGCGGCGGGCACGAGTACTGCCGCTCGTCGTGCTGCCCAACGTACCCGTGCTGCTGCGGGGGTTGATGGACGTTTCCGCGGGCGGCGTGGGTCGGAGCAGGATGGGTCGCGGAAGCAGTGGCGAGATGAGCCGCAGCCGCAGCAGCAGGAGCAGCCGTAACGTTCGCGTAGTCGCGGTGGTAGTGATCCCGAACGACGTGGTGGTGCGGAGCAACGTCCTGCTGCTGGTAAACCCTAAATTGCTGCCTGCTGCTGCCCCCAGGACCAACGACGACAGCGGAGAGCAAGGAAATTTCGGGTTGTTGCTGCGCTGGCCGCCGCTGCCGCTGCCGCTGCCGCTGCTGCTGCTGCTGCTGCTGCTGCTGCTGCTGAAGGAACGCCCACGCATCCAAGGAGGGCGGATTTTGGTGTAGTCCCATGACGGACCACGGATCCGAAGCCGCCGCCATCGGCGGATCGAAGCGAGGTGCCCACTCACTCTGTCGCCGACGTGGAGCGGCGGCGGCAGCGTTTTGGGGAAGGTGCGGTATCCATCGCGCTCTTGTTGCTTGAGTAGCAGGAGCAAAGTCTTGCCGGCTTGAAATTACAGGGACTTCTTTGGTAGTAGCGTAGTAATCCACGCGGCAATGTTGCTGTTGCTGTTGCTGCTGCTGCTCCTGCTCCGGGTGCGACGGCGGGGCAGACCTCGAGGTGAGCACCGGCGACGGATAGAACGGGTCGGGGTGTGGGTGTGGCTCCTCGTCCGGGATCGGCTGCTGCTGTTGCTGCGGGTTGGTCCGCCCCCCCTCGTCCCCTGCTGCTGCGACTGGCGGCACGGACGGTGAGGTCGGATTTTGGCCTCTTGGCAAGCCCTGGTACCGGGGCTTGGATTGGTCCTTATCCGCCCGGGTCACCACGGGGGCTGGCCTTGGCGCGGGGGCGAATGCTGGCGGAACTTCCTTGCTGCTGGGAGGGTAGAGAGGAGAGGGCGGGTGCTGAGAGAACTCGCCAGAGAAAGTAGGCTACACGAGGGCAAGCAACATTTCTAGATGTCCACAGGTGCTGCCAGCACACAAGAGAATAACGCCGCTCGCGGATTTTTCGCAGATTCTTGTCAACACATTTTCGAGAACGTAAGAAACCCGCCATCCTACTCGCTGCTGCGCGTCGGGGCGACCGAGCGCGCGCGAGGGGGTCGTCAACAACATGCAAGCGATCGCAAGCCACGAACACAGACCAACCTGGAGTTCCTCGCGTGCAGACCAAGCAAGGCAGCCGCTGCTCCGTTAAGCTCTTCGTCGGTGACGTTTGGCATTATATTCTATTATAGAAAGCCCCAGTCCGTTGCTGCTGCGTTCTGTCTTCACTGTTCGGTCAGTTTATGGAGGAGAAAGGGAGATCACGGATTGCCCTTCCGCCACGCCAGACCAAGACACCGGGGGGAAGAACTCGTGCACTCGGCCTCTTTGCCCGTCTCTCTCGTTATTTCTCTCTCGCTCGCTCGCGCACGCTCTCTCGTCGTTTGCTTGCGCCCGCTCGCTGCCGGGACACACGCTGTCGGAGCTGTGAACGGTTTAGGGCTAAGAGTCGATTCTGAGAAATTGTTATGGGTTCCGAGGAAGCGGCGCTTTTTCGACCCGTTCGCCAACAGAAAGTTCTGATGATGAAGAAAGTTCGTTTTTCTCCAGGTATGTTGTTGTTGTCGTGTTGTTGTTTGTTTTTATTATTAGCATCGACCGTGCTAACCGGCTGACCTGTTGTTTGTTTGTGTTTGTTGTTGTTTTCTTCACATGCATGAAACTCGTGTCAGTTGCTGATCCCAATATCTAGCAAAGACTCGGTCCGTGGTCCCAAAAATGCTAGTAGAGCCATCAGAAGATCTAAAGAACACACACACTGTTAGCAAGAAAAGGGTACACAAGCAAGCCCGAGGAGGTACACTTACAATCCCTGCAGCACGTTTGCGTGCTCACAACTGAACTACTACACGCCCACACACTCAAATTCGACTACAGCAGCAGCATCACCCCCCCTTGTCCCGCACTTTTTTACCAAAATGGATGTCGACTACAGCGTACTACTACTACTACTACTACTGCTGGCTGAAGTGCTGCCTGTACAACAATAACGCCATGGTGCATGGTACTACTACACAAGCTCGGGGCATGCAGCTGCCGTCTGAAGTGCTGTCAGAATGCGTCCGTCCGTGGACATACAGTGAAAAAGAACAACCAACCAAAACAAAAGCCATCATTGCAATTGACAATCACCCGAATGTATCTAGATCATCTGTGTTAGGCACAGCAGTGTTAAAACATCGACACTGACTACGAACCGTTCCACATCGAAGGGGTCTTCTTCGATGCAGGTATATATATATATTTTTTGTCTTCACTTCAAATCAGCGCTCACGGCACTAGTGCCGTTTACTCCAACCCGTGGTCACACAGAAGAGCCCCTCTCTACCCTCCCCTCCTGCGGTACTTTGCCTTCGATTTTTAATGCGAGAAGAAAAGTTCATCAGCATTCTCTTCCCTCTGTGTAGCTACACACGAACTAGCGCTATCCACTGGGCCAGGAGCGCGGAAGCGAGAGCAAAACTCACTTTACAAGAAAATAAGCTCGCTCACGCCGGGATTCGAACCCCTGACCTGACCTCTAGAAGGTTTCGAGGTTACCAACTAGACCACCGGGGCGACCGGTGGTCTACATATATGTATGAGTCATTCTCCACTCGTCGTTTGTATGATGAGCGTTACGGCTGCGGACACACCACCAAAATCTGCCCTCGTGTACGCATACATCATGGGGCAACGCCTGATCGTGCAACGTGTGTGACTTTTCGCCCCATCCATGCATGTATGTGCTCTGTATAGGCGGTGTCCTTGTTGCTTGCGGAGTGCGCCGCACACATTGTTGTTGTTGTTGTTGTTGACTTCACATTAATCCGTATGCCAGTTGCTAAATGCCAAAATCTAGCAAAGACTCTCGGCCCGTGGTCACGAAAGTGCTGGAGCCATCTGAGGATCTAAAGAACACGCACATGTAGCAAGAAAAAGGTGTACAAG
Source organism: Ectocarpus sp. CCAP 1310/34 (assembly GCA_902602495.3). Taxonomy (NCBI): domain Eukaryota; class Phaeophyceae; order Ectocarpales; family Ectocarpaceae; genus Ectocarpus; species Ectocarpus sp. CCAP 1310/34. The sequence goes on along the minus strand of CACKRE030000276.1, from coordinate 9,329 downwards.
AGCCCGAAGACACACATTAATATACTTATTTGAAGAAGACATATCTATATTATTGGTCTAAAAGGGCCCGGACAGACAGATTTACTGCTTGTTCAATCATCATGTGCATTCTCGGGTCTCGCCACGGGTTGATTGGCAGGAGATCAGCGACATACACACTATCGCATCACGCCGTCTCGCTGTTGTCCCTGAGACGTGACGTCTACCAAGAAGTCCTGGGATTCTTGCCTGCACAGGCCAGAGGGAAAAGGGTCGGTCGCCTGAAAATCCGTACATACATGAATGTATTCGGCCTCGGGTCAATTGACAAGATAGATATCGTATCGTGGTCTCGGTTTTTCGTATGTATTTTTCATATGTAGACAATGTAGTCTATCCTGATGAGAGAGATACGTGGTGGGTGTGACCTTCCAAGCGTCCTGGAATCCCTCTTTGCACAGACTGGCGGCGGAGGGAAGGGTCTTTCACATCATCATGGCACATGTCTCGGGCGTCGGGTCAATATACAGATCGATATCGTATCAATCAAGCTGTCTCGCCAATCAAATCTGAGGTGGTCCTCAGCCAAGTCCTGGGATCCTTATTGCACCTGCCGCCGGAGGGCGGTACAGTGGTTCTTCTTCTTCACGTTCTTTCATCATAATGTACCCTCTAGTCTACAAACGTCGCAGAGGTCTCGGGTCTCGGGTCATTTGACAGACGATACAGATAGCGCCCGCACTCTAAGAACTTAGTCAAGCAGTTAAAGAACCCGTCTCTAAAACCTATACAGCGGCCATTTGTAGCCCACAAGAGAATAATAATCAGCAAAATAAGAACGCCAGCCTCGGCCGAAACTAGAGGTTCGTAAGTGCGGGCGCCATCTGCATCGCATTAATTGTTGAGCTGTCTCGGCAAACCTTGGCGTGACCTCTACCAATAAACTATGACATCCTTGGCACACAAGACTATCTATGTTGCTACGTGGAACGTATTATTAATTGTGGTTTGGTTGGTTTGGTTGATTGATGTTGGAAACCTGCATGGTCTACACAGCAGTATGCATACCATGTTGTTGTTGCTGTTGTTGTCTTCACATTAAAAACCATCCCGGTCTCTCTATCCAGTACCTCCTTCTGTCTCAATCTCTCCGTACTAATCCATCACTTGACTCGGCCAATTTCCGTGGTCACAGGCTAACGTACCTAGAAAAGGTATACCAAAATAAAATGGACCCCAAGGGTCAGCAGAGCGATAAAATACAAGAAAACAA
>CACKRE030000274.1:42741-73621 GCA_902602495.3 Ectocarpus sp. CCAP 1310/34 | reverse complement strand
TCCCCTGATCTTCCTCTCACCACGCTGAGCTGCTCCTGCCGTTGACTCTTCCAGAAGCGAGGCTGCAGGATCTCCGATCGAGCTTTTGTTTGGATCTCTCGAAAACTTCTGTCCGGGACCACGTGTGTGTGTCGCGCACACGTGTTCCGATGTTGCCCTCTCGTCGGTACGTGCGGCTGCCTCTGCCGCTGCTGCTGCTGCTGCTGCTGCGTCCTCCGCTGTGGGCAATTTGCGGCGGATCCGGCTTGTACGATCTACGATCAGTGGATCGTCGCCGCAATGGATCCAAACTGACTTCAACAAGCTCTCACCTCTACCAGCCCCTTCACTGCTACCTCTTATGTTTCCCTTCTCCACGATATCTCTCCACGCTCCTCCACGCGGATTTTCCTCTCTCGGTGCCTGAACTCTTTTTCGCACAATCTCCGATCAACTCTTTTTGGATCTTCCGCAAAGCAAGCACGTCGACGGGACAGGCACCATCCTGTGTTTGTCTGTGCACACGTGCCACCACCGCACTCCGGTCGATGCTGTCTGTGCTGTCGTTTCTGCCTCTGCTTCCCCCCCGCTGTGCTTGTCGTCGTTTTCTCAGCTGCTGCCTGCGGTTTTCAGCTGCTGCAAAGCCCGTGTAGCCCGACCCGTGCAGGATATTATGCATGATGTTTGCTTGGATCTTCCCCGAATCGATCTTGACTTGACGGGGACACGTGTGCTTCTACACACGCGTCCCCGCCACACACACTGGTAGCTGTCCCGCACCCGAAGCCGAGAAGGGTTGATTCTAAAAATTTCACGACATTGATTGTCAAATGTGCCGATTTGCCATAAGATGTACTGATGTTCGAATTCTTCAGGCAGCAACGGCCAGACTTATGAAAGACATGCTTGCACGCTTCTATTCTTCTAGACTTATTCGTAACACTTTGCATAATTTCTCGTACACGTTTTTCGAACATCGCCGGTTACTATGAACATTGGGAACGTACATGTACCCACAGTCAGAAATTCGTACTGGCTTAGAGTTGAGACGGGTATCTGCAAGCGTGTAGATGAAACGAACTTCGTGGTGGAGAGATAATAAATGGTCTTAGCATCGGATGGGAGATGGCCAACCTGTGAAAATGGAATGTGAAAGTAGCACTCACTGTATTATGTATGATAAGAACTAACTGTGCGACATGGTTAGTGAAATAATTGATGCAACAACAACAACGCGGGATTCAACGCCAACATTACACTCTTTTTTTTTTTTTGCCTTCCGATAATTATTGCAGATGTACCTCAGAAAACTTTCACTTAATGCCTCATACTCTACATGATGAATAATATTGAACCAATACGAAGTACAACAACATATGTAGGACTTATTTCTACTGTCACTTACATCGTAAAAATATCTCCTCTTCAACTTGAAATAAAACCAATGACAATCCTCATGGTATCCTATATGCGTTCGTAAGCTTGCTAAAATACTACTGCGTAGATGTCCTCTTGTAAAAGCTTTACACGTTCTAACGTTTACATCGAACCTGTCAACGATGAAAACGAGCGAAAAATATGGCACATTGTAGTATGTAGCGATGCAAAGATAACAACATATTCGCCTGATTGAGAGCGAAGTATGTATCTGATTGAGAGCGAGAGCCAAAAAAATTGAAATTTCGGGTCCAGACGCCTCTTGCCATTTCTTGGCAAGTAGGGGACGGGCTATTCCAAGAAGCGGTGCAAATTGAAGGTCTCATCAGCAGCTTCGCGAGCATATGCGTGTCATCGTCATCGGATGCTGCAGCGAGGAGCTAGACAAGTTGCTAGATTTGCCCAGATTGGCTATTTCTGCTCAAACTGTTTCAGGGCGGTATCGCGTCGGGCGGTGGGCTCTGCTGTAGCTTCTGCTCCCCGCTGTAGCTCCACAACGAGAGACTCCCACAGGATGACCAGGGTAGCGGCTTGAAGCTACGGGCTAGCCCTTCAATTCAAGCTACACAGCAAGCTCCACCTCTCAGTGGTAGTCCGGCTACAGCGTATCGCGCAATCTCGCTCTCAATCAGATGCTACGCTCTCAATCAGGCGAATATGTTGTTAGATGTGTGTGCAACCGCATATTTGACCATCGAAACCGCAAGGGGGAACACTGAAAATGAAACGTGCCCCTTGCAAGTAGAGGGAGAAACCTATGACGGACTTCCTCGTCAAAATGCCCATGCATCCAGGCGACAATGGCAAATGCTGGAAATAAATGCCGAAATGCCGCCAAATCCCGCCGAATCAGAATTCTACCCTTCAAAGAGTCAGCCAAGTATGCACATGAAGGAGCGCACACGCAGCCATTCGTCTGAGCTACTCCCCCACCTCTCCTGGTTTTCGGAGCTAGCCGGCAATTCGGATCCAGCCGTTGTGCGATACGTAATCATCTCCGTTAGGATTTGAAGAGGACGGATTCTAAAGCTGTAGAGAAGCACTGCGCCTGTTCGCTCCTTCCTACTGCTGCTTGAGACAGACTTGGGCCCTCCAAAACTCCGACAGGTACGAACAAACTCCTTCGTTATGTGTGGTCGAAGATGAACTGCGTCTTTGTACAACAAGCCCAACATGCCACCATGCACAACATACTGACTGCTGCTGCCGTTCACCTGTCGCCGCCCTTCCACGTCTACCTGTCCATGACACATGCTGCCACTTGATGCGGCAACATCTGGGAACAACACGGACACAGGGAGTACTCCCCCTACTCATACACACAAAACTGCTCATTAGTCTGTTCAGACTATTNACAGACTTGGGCCCTCCAAAACTCCGACAGGTACGAACAAACTCCTTCGTTATGTGTGGTCGAAGATGAACTGCGTCTTTGTACAACAAGCCCAACATGCCACCATGCACAACATACTGACTGCTGCTGCCGTTCACCTGTCGCCGCCCTTCCACGTCTACCTGTCCATGACACATGCTGCCACTTGATGCGGCAACATCTGGGAACAACACGGACACAGGGAGTACTCCCCCTACTCATACACACAAAACTGCTCATTAGTCTGTTCAGACTATTAGCTAGAACAACCTCTCATTCCTCTCTTTCCACATACTTTTCTTCTCTTTTTCTCTCTTTTTCTGTGCCAGATGGCCTTGTCTCTGCTTGCGTTGTGAGGTACCAAGATTGAACCAAGGGGGTGTACCTCATTCTCTCCGGCCCGTGATGTGGTGACTCCTAGTCTCAGTTATTACCTCGCATAGCGCGCAGAGGGAGTGGAGGACTCCAGAATAATATCTGTCTGTTGTTGATTTCCATTGTCGATGACTTGCGGACCCCTCGGGGCCATTTTTTTTAGTGTACCTCTTTAGAATAAGCTAGTCTGCGACCACGGGAATCGACCGCGTCGAGTGTTGGATCAGTGCGGACATACGAAGGCACTGGGTAGAGAGAGATCGGAACGGTTTTTTATGTGAAGACAACAGCAACAACAACAACAACAACAATAACAACAACAACAACATACAAATGATGATGTTGATGCATGAAATGATACATTCTGTCGTTACTTATGGTCCGCGCTGCCTACAAATTAATGGGAAATGTAGCTATGCCTTCTGCCGACACACGGGCGAGAGAGGCGACCATACCCACCCACTGCATTCAACACACACCCACATGTCGTCAGTGATGAAGCCCCAACCACACGCACGCCTCTATCGGCGGCCACGTCAGGAGGCAATGATGAGATCCTTTTTTTTTCGTGATGAGATATTGTTCTCCCGTGCCCTTCTCACATTTAAGGACATGCCATTACACAACAAGGTATATGTTCTCCCGCGCCGCACAGCACGCCCCCCTCCATCACCAGACGACCAGGAGGGTAAAAACATACCGTCGGGTTTACCATGGTAATTTACCCACCGTGAAAATACCGTCCTGGTGGGTGGTAACGGTACCCCGCCGGTTTATTTACCGCTTCCGCCAAATTCTTTACTGTCGACAAACGCGATCACTGCCTTCCACCCATGTTCCACCCGAAAAATATTCCGTCGTTTGGTTCTACCGTCTCCGACAAGCTGTTAATGCCGAACAAGGCAACACAAAAAAATAATGCCGTTTACCGCCGAAAAACTGCCCGCCGAATGGCGTTACCCCCCGAAAGTGTGTCCGCCCAAAAAAAGGATAATCGAGTACCGTTGGACAAAACCCTGCACACCATCCACCGTATGCATACAACCCGACTACTGTAGGGAGTCCAATTCAGCGAATCAGCACGACTATGAGGCCCCCCTCACGCCGAAGTCGGTTGCTGTTTCCCTTGTCTTCAAGCTTCAAACTACAGGGAAATCGTCGTGATTCATAATCAGCATAATGCCCCGCCTTCCTTTCGGCAGGAAAATGAACTTCCTTTTGCTCACCAAGGCAAAAATCGAAATAAACCGACCTAGAGGAATATCCCGCCGAACACACTTGTGAAGTAATCAACAAGCCCTAGTCCTACCAGACTGACACAAGCAGGGGAAAAGAGGAGGAATTTCTACAAAACAAAAATTACAGCCAAACTTTCTCAAACTCGAAGGCCATGCATCTCGAACCGTACAAACCAAGCCAAAGCCCCTACGAGGAGGCTCGCGGTGAGGCCGGGGCTGTGAACGATCCATTCCCCCCCCCTGATGCCGCCGCCGCCGCCGCCGCCGCTGCTGCTGGGGCGACGAGAGACGTGCACCCTAGGACATCCAACACGAAGGCGTACTCGAAGGCCTGTTCCTTCATGTGCTTGTAGCGGTCGCTCGCGCTGAAGTGGCCTGCCGACATGTCTGGCAAAAACAAGAACAGAAAGCAACACGAGTGCGTCCACCAAGAGACAGGGAGGTCAAGTAGGCGTGCTTTGCGAGTCAAAAGTAAAGCAGGTGTGCTTTGTGTGTTGGTACCATGTACTTGGCGTGCTTGCGTGATATATGTGTGTTAGTTGTGTGTTGTATGCGCTCCAGTTGTCGTGTGTGGGGCGTTCCGAAAATGCTACGGCCGCGTCGACTGGTCAACTACCTGATTTGCTAATTTGTCCCAATGACCCTCGACACCGTTTCGCAAACACAGGTGGTGACATGGCCGTTCAGCTCTCACCTATCTTGAGGTACAGCGGGTTATCTGTGGTGGCCAAGTCCCGCAGCTTGGACACCCACTTGCACGGCTCCCAGTACGCCACCTGAAGGACACGTACCGGCCACAGCCATGAGAGGGAGGGAATCACAACCAGCACAAGCGACCTTTGACCGCACAATTACAACACGAACGCAAAGGAACGAGAGCGATGACGACAAGCCAGCCGCCTATCCCACACAAGCACAACGACGAACTAGCCGTTTGACCGAATCACATGCAACAACCACAAACTATTTGTCCGCACAACCACAAGACGAAACGGCAAAAGTAAGGGGACGAGAGCGATCACGAACACCAACAGACACAACCTCTTCCCACACGCACAAACCGCAAACTAGCGATTTGAGCGGAGTACAAGCAAACACGACCTCCTTAGTAAATTTGTCGGCACAACCACAACACGGAAAAGAAAAAAGCAAAGGAACGAGAGCGATCCCGAACAACAACAACAACAACCTCCTCCTCCTCCTCCTCCTCCTCCTCCGCCTCCTCATACCCTTGGGTCGTTGAGCCCCCCCGTAACGAGCATCGCCGGGTAGGGCTGACGCCGCACGTTGTCGTAGGGCGAGTAGGACAGCATGTAGTCGTGGTACTTGAATTCGTTAGGGTTTCCCCATTCCTGGAAGGCGAGGTGAGACCAAATGGAGAGAGGGGGACGGGGATGCTATTCACGACAAGCGCTGTGCGTCCGTCCACTCTGTGGAGGAGAACGGGGGGACTTTCAAGACACGCGTTGTGCGTCGTCAAGTGTGCACGTGAACCGACAAACGAAAACCTCTCTGCATCTCAGGCGCCAGCACGCGTGCCGCGTAAGGAGCCAAGGTACGAGGAGCGCAGCATGTCAAAACAGCTAAGCGCTATCCTCTTGCTCCTTAAATTTGAACGACGCGGAAACAACGCGAATACCCGCTGCTGCCGGTACGCGCCAAGATGCGGAGGAACCTCCAAAACCCTTGTGAAAGGTCTGTCTCACCTCCCACTCTGTGATGGTCAGGGGAATGCTTGGGTCCGCCATCTGGAGGACCACACGCCGAGAAGACGGGGATATGTACCGGCGGGGAAGGGTGAAGCATTTTTAGGGCGAGCGGGGGACGTCAGAAAGGGAGAAGGCAAGGCTTCGCGCCGAGAATCCAATGCCCCTACAAGAACGAGGAGTAAACCAACTTTTGGCAATCGTAATCCTTCGTTTTGGCCCTTCGTCATCGAAGCTTAACCCCAAAGAGTAAAACAAAAGCAAACTTGTCCAATCTTTCGGCAATCATCCCACCTGAGCTCTCCAGGAATAGACTCTTTCAACCAGTCCATGCGATCAAGACGCGGTCACGCCCAAGATTTCCAAGTCATGTCCAACGAGCACAGAAAACCGAAACTTGTCCCATCATTCGACATTCATTCCACCTGTATTCCAGGTCTGCACTCTTTCAATAGTCAAGACGCGATCACGGGATCACGACTTCCGCTCCACGAGCTCTCCTCCGCCGCCGCCCTCTACACATCCAACACTAGTCTCACCGAGTCAATGAGGCCCAATTTTACCAATCCGAAAGTATTGGTGTCACCCTTTGTACACGCCAACGAAGCTGCAACGGGCAAAAGCCAACAAACAGAAAACCAACAGCCTTCTTGTTCATCTCACCGAGTTCATGAGGTCGACGAAGGGAACGTCCGCCACCGCGGCCGCGAACAGGTCGGGCCGCATGTTAACCACGTTCCCGATCAGCAGGCCCCCCGCACTGCGCCCGCACACGGCGAGCCCCTTCGGCGACGTCACTCCTTCCGCCACCAGGTGCTCCGCGCAGTCCACAAAATCTGATCCGAATGACATTTTAGGGGCGCCCTCATGGTTTCGCATGCCTGGGTTGTTACGTCATTGGCAACGCGTCCTCTCGAGAGGGCAGACCATTGTTCCTACAGGATAGGGGGGCTCCGTCACGTGGCCTTATGTTCGGTTGTTCGGAGGGGGTGCGGGGGGGCTTGCGTCCTTGGTCCGCGGGTGCTGATGTCCGACGGCACACTCACTAGACAGTCGGATTCGACCGAACGACGCTCTGCTTGCAACGAACGCGGTTTTTTGCATTTCGACGGCTCTCCTGAAAAAACCAGGTCAAGTGGTATACGCCAAGCTCGGGTGCAAAGTACATCTACCTCGCTTGGAAGATGTATCGTTTAGATCCGATTTGGTTATGCTACAAAGGATGTAAATTTTTGCACCTACAGTAGCAGTAGTATCTTGGAAGGTGTCTCATTTGGATCGGATTAGGTCACGCTAAATAGGGTGCAAAGTTGTACACCTACAGCCAGTAGAGTAGTACTTTAGTACCTTGGAAGGTGTTGCGCTTGGTGAGGTACTTCCCGCTGTCCTCGTACCAGGGGCGACCCATCTCGCCCCCGCCCCTGATGTGCGCGATGGCGTACACCATCCCACGGTCCAGGAAGCTGAGCCTGATATGTACACACGACGGGATGGACAGCAGTAGCGACAAAAATAACAACGCGCACATAATAATAGAAAAAAAACGCGGGCTTCAGCAAAAGAGGTTTCAATATCTCGGGGGTCGTCGAATACGAATCAGGGAAACAAACCGCGACGCGGGTCCTTGACCAGAGGGAACATCGAGAACGGATCAGACATGCGAAATGAAACGAACAACGACGCGCGTACTTGAGAACTTGCGAAAGGGGTTACAAATACGCGGGGGTCGGCGAGAGGACAAAAAATACAAACGCAAGCGGGCAGGCACGCACACGAGCAAGCACGAGGAAGTGGCGTGTTGTCCATGTTGTAAGGGATGGTCTTAGCGTCACCAAATCGAATCCACATAGTAGGCCGCCAGTGCTTGTCAACGCACGCACATTTTGGCACACGAACCGACGGTGTTCGGTGTGAGAAGCGAACGCCCGGCCACTCACAACTCCCTGCCAGAGTCACTGGAGAGAGGGGACACAAATGGGAGAAAACACGGCATCCCACACAACCGCATCCTAAAATGTACATGTGTGCGAGGATGCGCGCAGCAGAATCGCGCGACCCCCCCCCCCGGGGCACAATTACAAGGAAACCTGCGCCCCCCCAATGTTGCGTCTTCAATCCCCTGAAAATTGACAAATGCCCAAACTGAAAAGAAAAATTACGTCTCAATCCCTGGAAATGAACAAATTCCCAAAACAAAAACATATCACACCCAAACTATATTTATTGATCGCGCTTTCGGCATGTACCTCGACCCCCGGACCCTTCAAAAGCGGTAACCAAATACCTGGTGAAGTCGAAGGACGGTTCTATCGAGGCACCGTAGCTGCCGTAGCCGTAAAGCATGCACGGGGCCTTCGCTCCCGCCAAGCCATCGGGGTGCGCGTCCTTTCGGTAGACGATCGACATTGGCACCTGAGGGGAGAGGTGGGTAGCGGGTGGCAAGCGCGGGAGAACATACAGAAATAATGAAAACCGTCGCCGTCATCGTCACCGTCGTCGTTGCTCTTGCTGCTGGTGGAGGTGACGCTCTTGTTGTTTTTGTTGTTGTCGCCGTTGCTTCTGTGGTTGATGTTGAAGCAGTAGCTGGTTGCCTCTGTTGTTGTTCAAGGCATATGGTGCATCGTTGTGGTAGACCGTGGTGATGGGGCACCTACTCCCCAGGTAGACAACAGCCACAGCCTGCCTTCTTCGTGACCATCTTGGCAAGCCTGCCTTCTTCGTGACCATCTTGGCAGGAACGCCCTTGCTGTGACATCCGCAACGATTCTGTCTCGCGCTCTTCTCGCTTATTATCAAGATGATGGCAGTTTCGTCTTCGTCATGGCCGAGAACATAGCACTGCCATGTAGCGGAAAGAGACGACCTCAATCCTCACGTGCACGCCACGGCCGTCACGGCTTGTTTTGCGCCTACCGAATACCGGTGAAGCAATGACACAAGCGCACCAAGATCATCCATCCCCCGCAATGTAGGGACTAGACGTCTATGGTCCAACGATTACGGCATGCGTTTTCATGAGTACCCTCCTACCCAACCACCCACCCACCCAGTATCGCCCCGTCATAGGGATGATAGGTCTCTGGTCTAACGACTACGACATGCGTCTACGTGAGTACCCCCCCCCCCCTCAACAACTACTAATTCTCACCTCCACCCCGTCGCGAGCCTTGGCCACCGTCCTCTCGCATTCATACATCGACCTGTCGTACCCGGGGACCTCCTTTTCCTTCAACAGAGTGCGAGCCCTGCGCCGCGGCAGCAACAGCAACAACGACGACGAAAATACAAAAAGCATCGGTAGCTTGGTTCCCAATACCACGCACAATGCCTACACACATGCACTCACGCACGCACGCACGCATGTATGTCAGGGCAACTTATAGGTTACTTCACAATACCACCAACGTTTCGTATCCACACACACGGACGCACGCACGCATGTAGGTCAGGGCAGTTTCCAGCAGCTATTGGCTCCTGGGCGGATGATTGGATGCACTTCGTGGAATAGTGACATCCTACGGGCATACATATCGGAGAGGAGACACTCGTTTCTTTCTCTCGCCCAAAAAACGCGCGCTGTCTTTGCTCACTTCGAGTCCATGTCGTAGTCGAACACCGCCCGTGGGGAGACCATGGACTGGTAGCCGAACCTCAGCGTGCTCGTGTCGAACACCATGTTACAGGTGGAGTAGCACGCGTACGCCTGTTCTGGGTGTTCCACCTGGTGCGACTTGCCCGTTCTCATGTCCCGGATCCACAGCTGGGATAGCCCGTTCTCCCTGTGGTCGCGCGGCGTCACCCACAACGGTAACAGCAACAACATCATCGCAACAGTAACAGTAACATCGGCAGCAGCAGCAGCAGCAGCAGCAGCAATAGCAACAACAACACGACCATAACTTGAAACTTTGGGCTACGTATGACGGCAACAACATCATCGTCGTTCGTCACTACCACCACCAACAACAACTTGAAACTTAGGGTACCGATGGCGGCAGCCACATCATCATCATCATCATCATCCAACAACAACAAATACGACAACTTGACACTTTGGGGTATCGATAACGTCAACAACAGCGTCATAATTTGTCATCAACAAGACAACAACTTGACAGCTGGGGGTAACGGTCATCACATTTTGCAACCTTCGCACGGAGAAACCACGAAGACAAGAATCCACGTCATTCACCTTCCGGAGAGGACGATGTGGTTCTCGAAGCACAAGACCCCCTTCAAGCACACGGCCGGGTCGTAAGGCATCACGTCCGTCCAGTTCTCTGACCCTGGTGCGCTGAAGTAAGAAGCGGCCGTCGTGAACGTACACAGCATCACCAGCAGCAGTAGAAAAGCAACAACTATCGTCCTCCACACATGAATGAGCCTACGGATTCCGCTGAATCCAGCAGCAGCCCACAGCGGTGTGATCGGCACCAACACCAGCATCATCATCGGTATCGTCACTACAGGAGACGACCGCGACTCCGTTCCTCGGAGATTCGATCAAAATTTACTACGGAAAATAAGACATCAAGACCTTGGCCAACCAAACCGCGCACCGGCCGCAAGCACAGCCCGAGACAGCAAGGTGATTGGCTCGTTTTGGATAGCGGCATCACCGCCTCGCCCATAACTCAGGCCACACCGGCAACAGGGGTGCTACACACAAGGCACTCCAAAGAAGCTGCAGTATGCGCAACCCGTAGACAAAAAGCGAAAAAACACGCGCCTGATGTGCGGTTCGACTATGATACTGCTCAAGAACTTGAAGCCAGTTGTCGCTGGGGCCCTCCCTGCCTGTGCCGCTGCCAAGTGCGGGAAGCTTGCCCGCTGACGAGCCACGACCACCTGTAGATGGTGGCTTCATAGACACCGGTGTGCCATAACACGGGTCTGGCGGACTGTGTTGAGTCGGTCCATGATGGAAGTCATGTGCGCCGGGAGCTCCTCGATGTGACAGGAGTGATTCACAGTGATTCACTCGTATCACAATGTCGAATCGAGGAGCTCCCGGCGCACATGACTTCCATCATGGACCGACTCAACACAGTCCGCCAGACCCGTGGTCGCACACCAGCGGTGTATGTTGAGTCACCGTCTTACTGGTGGCGGTGGCTCGTCAGCGCACGCGGCAGCGGCACCGTCAGGGGCCCAGCGACAACACAAAGGACAAAAGTCACAAGCACCAGCAGTGGCGACAACAGCACCAGCAGTGGCGACCAACGGCGACAGCGACGACGACGACGAGGACAAACCTGATGGGCGCCTTGACGAGCTTGGAGTTCTTGCAGCCATCCTTGTTCGTCACCATGTAAAAGTCCTCTCCCCAGTGCTGACACCGGGCGGGCAAGAGACACACGAAACACAATTGTTGTGGTTGCACTCGTCTTCATTCTTCATGCAAAAAAATACAGCGAGCTCAGACAACAAGTCCGGGACAGGTTAGCATTGAACCCATGGCGTCAAAAGGTGACCAACCTCTCATTGTTGTGTTTTTGTTTCGATTTCCCCCACCTCAGCTCCGTACCGCACGCCGTCCACCCTGTCCGCCAGGATTTTGAGCGACAAGCCGCGGTGTGCCTCCGCCCCCTGCACGCCCTGGCAAACGCACGCGCGCGCGCGTGTGCTAGTGTCAGTGACTACAGTAGCGCGCAGACCTAGGTTGCCAACCCAGCCGGCCAATGGAAAGACGCCAGGCTCGCGCTGGGAAAAAAAACGGAAATGCTTCTGAAGGTCATGTAATCTTGTGTGCGTGCGTGTTTGTTTTGTTCCTCGAAGCGTCGACCGCGCTACAGTAACCGGCGTGCGCGTTAGTTCTATTGCACATAAGAGACAACGCTAGCCCGACTGACCAATGACAAGACGTCTGCGTCGCCCGGAAAAAATAAGGTCCCCGGAAGGGGGCTGGTGGGGGGGGGGGCAGAATCTAAGGTTGGGCGTTGCCCAGATTGCAAAATTGGCAAAACCTCTCCAAAACCATGTGTTCCATGGAGACGCTAACACGCGAGCCGTCGCACATAACAGCAACCGCAACAGCAATAGCAACAGAACTCAACCAACACAACGACCACACTACAACAACAGTAACCGCAACAACTACAAAGACTGCAACAATTGCATGGGTTGTTCACCTGCAGGTCGATGAAGCGAATCTCCGAGGTGGTCTTGCTGCCGACCCTCATCGTCAAGAACCTTCACCAAGGACACAGGAAGACACAAACGCACCGGGCACGGCAGCGTCGTCGAGTGCGTTTTACTTTGACCCCCCCACCCTAGCCCCCCTCTCGGTGTTCGCCATCGGGATTGGGTTTTCGTCGCATGGCAACGACGTTGGTAAAACAACCCAATTCACTTCGTGAACTCGGCAACCAGGTTACCGTTTTATTTTTTATTACCTCCGTTTTTTTTTGGCGGTAACCATAATGGTGGTCGAGTAGATCATGTTGTGCGGGGTCGAGAACCCTCACTCCGCGCAAGGGGGATGGTCGAACCAAGTTGAATTTAAATGGTATAGCATCCTCGAGGCAGATATACAGTGCTTACAACTGCCTCTGGAAGTGAAAGCACCAGAAAGTAAATTAAGTCATACGCAGCTGTCATCCGTACGCAAGAAAGTAAGCACAAGATGCCGAAAACCCTTAGCAGGATGCAGCGCACCCTTCATGCGACTCGCCGAATATCTCACGGCGCTTCGCGCTTGGTGATGTGAGNCCCCCCCCGGTGTTTGCCATCGGGATTGGGTTTCGTCGCTTGGCAACGACGTTGTAAAACAAGCGCCCCCCCCCGGTGTTTGCCATTGGGATTGGGTTTTCGTCGCGTGGCAACGACGTTGGTAAAACAAGCCAATCCACTTCGTGAACTCGGCAACCAGTTTACCGTTTTATTTTTTTACCTCTGTTTGCTTTTGGCGGTAACCATAATGGTGGTCGAGTAGATCATGTTGTGCGGGGTCGAGAACCCTCACTCCGCGCAAGGGGGATGATAGAACCACGTTGTGTTAAAATGGTCAAGCACCTTCGAGGCAGANACCCTTCATGCGGCTCGCCGAATACCTCACGGCACTTCGCGCTTGGTGATGTGAGAGCCTGGTCCGGTGAGAACCCGGCGTGCTCCGTCCCGGCTTTGTAGTGATGCGAGGTCAACGGTCCAACGACTACGGCATGCACCACGACCCCCCCTCCCCCCCCCAACATACAACTATTTTTGCCGAGGGTGCATCAGCGCCGACGACGCAATAACTTGTCGCTTGCCTACTCTCACGACTCGTGGCTGTTTTACACGTACGAGTGCTGTTCCACCGAGTGCGTCGCGTGTGTGATATGACGGTGCCCCCTTTCGGACGAAATGAAAAAAAGTCCAGCGTGACAAGAGACCTCACCCGTCGCTTGAAGCACCAGGAGCAAGCAAGGAACCCACCTAGCCACTGGGAAAACCACAACGAAAGAAGGATGCCACCAGAAAAAAAAACATGTAACAAAAAACGCGGATCATGATGTTTTTTTTTGCAACTAGTGCATAAGCGCTTCTTTTTTCAGCGGTAGCTCTTCTTTCGGGAGCAAGAGCTCACGTCTCGCTTCCGAAATCGAACGAAGTCCGACAAAGAAGAAAAACGCCTATACTATCACATACTAACGGACCAGCAGAGGGGAGGATGGAAGATCCGCCCTCTCTTGCAGCAAGACATCAACATACAAAGGGACAACAACAAGTCACGGAACCGGAGTGACGTATTATAAGCACCTGTTGCTGTCGGTCTTGCTAATTCCCATCCACATAAGCTGGTCGTCTTCCGTGTACAGCAGCACGTCCTTGAGGGCATTAATAGGCATTTTCCCAGGGCGACAACACGTAAAGGAATGGCTCGGAGATGAATGACACCGGTTCAAGGCTCACGTCGTTGCCAAAGGTTGATACGGTATGGAGTTGACAGTTCCAGGAGACACCGCTGAGCTAGCTGTGCTTCTTGGCCCCACTTTCTTATTCCATGTGAACCGTATGAAGAAGTAACCTCGAGCTCTAAGATTAATGCAACTACGTCTCATCAAGCACATGTATGCAGAAGAAAACAAAAAAAAACATCAAGACACCGCTGAGCTAGCTGTGCTTCTTGGCCCCACTTTCTTATTCCATGTGAACCGTATGAAGAAGTAACCTCGAGCTCCAAGATTAATGCAACTACGTCTCATCAAGCACATGTACGCAGAAGAAAACAAAAAAAACATCAAACCCTGCCGGGTGCTGTGTGCTCAAGCATGACGCCCTTTCTATCAGTGTCCATGTACCAAGAAACGATCCTCGACGTTTGTTATCCCGCAAACGTAGAAATACCTCTGCCTGCGGCGTGCCCAGGGTGTGCAGCCAAAGCTTGTGCGGGCGGTGCTCCTCATCCTGGACGACCAAATGGGGGCGTATGCGAGCGCCACCGAAGACAGACGGGTATGGGAGCGGGGAAGGTTAGGACCAAAAACAAACACAAAAAAAAAATCGAAAAACAGATGAAAAACCGAAGCAACACATTTAGAACAGCACACTCAAAGACATATGCATGCATGTATGTATGCTTTGTTTGGAGGTGCTGGCGCGAGTGAACACGGCCTTGAGCGATCCTCCGTACATGGCGCGTCCCCGATCCCCGACAAGCAAAGATACTAAATAGCGTCCGCACTCAAGAACCTCTAGCTTTGGGCCAGGATGGGATTCTTTCGGTACTTCCCCCTGTGGGCAACACATGGCCCCTACACAGGTAAAAATGGAGGCGTTCTTCACCGGGGTCACAAGTGGCGCTCTACTTGTACTTGTACTTCCACGGTCTGGCACAATGTGGAGGAGCACGAAGTTCTAAATAATTGCAAAGCTGTCAAGTGCGGGCGCTATTCGCATACACGAACATCACCATTCTTCGCGCGTGAGGCGTGCACCCATCCGCAGAGAGGACTCACAGGCAATCTCTCGACATGCCTGAGTGGTGTAGAAAGCCGTGGTAGCGTCCGCCCCCCAGCAAACGTCTCCGGATGTCTTGGTGATGACGTCATCGAGGTCCTTCCCCGTCGCCACGTCGCGAAACCGAACATCGTACGTCTGTGCAAAAATAGAAAAGATGGAGCATCGATCCGCGAAGCGAGGGTGCATGTATTGGAAAAGGCGAGAGGCATCACCGGCAAATGAATCCGTTCGAACACGAGGGATGTAAATGCTTTGCGCTAAGGGGCGCTACGCCGTGGTTGGATGGGTGGTGTGGGCAAGGCTCTGCAGCGGCATCAGCGCGATCGAGCCCGACGCGCGAAAACAACGCGAAAGAAACAAAGAAGAAAACTTCAACGCACCCCCCTCGTATGCACTGCTTCAAGCATCTCGAACGGGTGGTCTTCCTTTGACTGTGTCACTGTTTTCGGAGAAAACGGTGTGAGATGTAGTTCACAGGGTGCTTGCTACTGTTACAGGACATTGTGGGCAGGAATGACGGGGGACAAAAAACGTTGAGACGAGGGAGTGGGCCCACCAGAGAGTCAGCCCTGTACGCCACGCCTTCTGAGACACCAAGGTGGACGTGACACCCAAACACACGCATGGTATATTCGTCTTGATGTACACCATTCCTTTCGAGGACACAAGAGGTGTCGCTCGCAGACGAACAAGCCATGAGCCATACTTTTTTTTCGTCACTCTGAATCGGTGCTCACGCACAGCGTTTTATGGCGGGTACGACCACTTCGGGGGCACACACAAAGGCTCCCCTGCCTCCACCCCTCCCGCGGTGCTTGCCTCCTGTGTGGCGTGACTCAAAACAAGCACGCACGTGTGACAACACACCGCACGCCGTGTTCCGTACCGTATATGACACAAGATAACACACCCCCTGAACCGATTTTCAAAGCTCGATTACTCCACGACGAAGAGAACGCATAAACGAAAGGATACATTTTCGAAAAGCTCTCGACGAGACGGTTTCAACGCCACCGTTTTCGGCGCTGTGACTGTTCCGGCAGATGAGAAATCGAGCTTCGAAAATCGGTCAAGGGGGTGTGTTATCATGTGTCATATACGGCATCTCCCCCGTCACTAAACTCTCAACAGCCCTTCCCATCCCCTACCCACGCACCTCGTAGCCGGTCATGTCCGCGGCATAGGCGGCTAGGTCGTGCCCGCCAGGGGAAGGGATAACGGCCGCGATGTCGCAGTACTCGGCGCCTTCCGCCTCGACGTTCTCGTCCAACACCACCTGTTGAAAAAACAAACGTTTCAGTCGACGAAAAGTCAGGCATTTAGCCGCACGCGTCCAACCGTATTGCGACAAACAAAAAACGTTTCACAAGAAGAAAAAGTGAGCTAGCCGCGTGTGTCCAAGCGCTTCAAGACAAAAAAAAAAAGGGACAAAAAAGTCAGCTAGCTGCACACACACGTCCAAACCGTTCTCTTCACGGGGAAGAAAAAGACAGATTGTTGAAAAAACCATTCCAGGCGACGGAAACGTTCAGCTAGCCGCACACAAACGCCCGAAACATTTATCGTCAAAACTCACAGGAGGGATCAATCCAGACATCTCCCCTTTACCCCGCACAACAAATATGACCCCCACACCACCCCCCTTTCCTCCCCTTAAAGGTGTTTGCCATCGGGATTGGGTTTTCGTCGCATGGCAACGACGGTGAAAAACAAGCCAATTCACTTCGTGAACTCGGCAACCAGGTTACCGTTTTTTTTTTTTACCTCCGTTTTTTTTTTTTTTGCGGTAACCATAATGGTGGTCGAGTAGACCATCTTGTGCGGGGTCGAGAACCCTCACTCCGCGCAAGGGGGATAATCGCACCACGTTGTGTTACAATGGTCAAGCACCCTCGAGGCAGTTGCACAGTGCCAACAACTGCCTCTGGAAGTGAAAGCACCAGAAAGTAAATTAAGTCATACGCAGCTGTCATCCGTACGCAAGGAAGCAAGCACAAGATGCCGAACACCCTCAGCAGGATGCAGCGCACCCTTCATGCGACTCGCCGAATACCTCACGGCACTTCGCGCTTGGTGCTGTGAGAGCCTGGTCCGGTGAGAACCCGGCGTGCTCCATCCCGGCTTTGTAGGGATCCGAGGTCAAATGTCTTCCGACTACGGCATGCACGACTATGAGTACACCCCCCACACCAAACCTGCTGACGAACAGGTGTTCTGCTCTCGATTAGGCATGCATATGCCCTGCCGGGTCATGCCTCTTGGGGAAGTATGTGTTCGACCCCACCAAGAATAGACCCGTCCACATACTCGTAGCGCCAAATAATCCGCGCCAACAGG
Source organism: Ectocarpus sp. CCAP 1310/34 (assembly GCA_902602495.3). Taxonomy (NCBI): domain Eukaryota; class Phaeophyceae; order Ectocarpales; family Ectocarpaceae; genus Ectocarpus; species Ectocarpus sp. CCAP 1310/34. The sequence continues at coordinate 56,234 of CACKRE030000274.1, read as the reverse complement.
CGGCAACGAAGTCCGACGACACGCAAAATGAGCAAACAACATTCTTCGGACGAGCCCCACACAGGTACCGAGGCGTGAACGCTTGGCGGGGGGACCCAGGCGCCCGCACGGATGCTGTGTGGGCTTGTGTGCACCAGACACCACTGCATGGCACACCGATTGCTGCACCAGCATTTCCCAATCCGAAGAAAGCAGTACCAAGCCTAAATTGCCGTCGGCTTTCGGGGCCGGAGGCCTTCACCTCAACCAGGGATCGCACCTGTTCCTCCCCGCCCTGCTCTCTGCTCCGGCAGTGGATCCTGTACGGCTTCCCCTTGACGCTGCGAGAGTAGTAAAAGAAGGGACCGTGACGGTACGGGACCTCCGCATCAGTTTCCTTCATGTGCCCCAAAAATTCCTGGGTGATCGCAAAAAAGGAAAAAATGGTCGGTAGGGAGGGGCTCCATAAGTGCGAGCGAACGGGGTGGGGTGGGGGGGAGCCCGCGGAGCGGCAGGCATACCTGCGTGTTTGACTCCTCATGAATCTATGGTGACCATCGCTGACAACGGCTACACTCTGCGTTCCAGCTTGGAGGGTTCATTCTCATGCCCGCTTGACGCTTGTAGAGTGTTGGTGTTGGTGGAGCTTGTTACCCGTCAAGCTGCTGATAGTGACACAGGTGATTCCATGCCTTTTAGAGAATTGGGATAGATTCTAACTCATCAAGCTGATGGAAACCACACACGAAATTTGCACGCTGACTCCTATCCATATTCACATCATTGCTGTTGTATCGCGTACGTGCGCACCTTGTACAGGTCTTCCCTGAGGCCCTCTAGGTGTGCCATTTTCTTCGCCGTGTAGGCGTTTTCATTCTTGATGTGCCCCAGCACTTCCTGACGATTCGCAGAATCGAACAGGCAAAAGGGACAGAGGAAGAAGCGCTGCACATTGGGAGGGCATCGAGCTTCACTTGTGTGCAACCTCGGTGCGTAGAGCAAAAAACAACCGCACGCCATTTGGATGGAGCAAGCGAGCGAGCGCACTGCTGACTGCTCGTTCCTTCTCATACGGTCCTGCCCTCCTCTTTTCCTTCCGTCATCTTGAGGGTCTACGAACGGGGTTTGGCCTCTGTAGTGCCTGGAGTGACAGACGGCTTCGAGACACTTCCACCAGGAACACATCGCTCCAACGTATGCTTCATCAAGCTTTTACAACACCGAAAAGCGTGTAATCACTAGCGCAGATTCACTGAGGCATGCGCCAAAACATCACAACACAATGCCAGGCAGTCTAGCTCAACCCACAAGAGCTATGGTAAAAACGACCAACAGCAAAAACGACAGCAAGGCAAGGCTTGGCGCTAGGGTTTAATGTATGGTACCTTGGACTCTCGCTTGTCATCCCTCATCCAGAAGTAATCGTCCATTCGCTCCAAAGGGGGGTCCATGGGGTTCTGCCAAGAAGGGGCACGGGAGCACCGTGGGGGCGGCGTGGGGGGAGGGGGGTCAAGATTGTCATGAAACGCTTATTCGATGACGGGGGCAAGGGCATGGTACAAACCGATGTTATGTATGTGCAAGAAGTACACTGCCGTTGTTGTCAGGAACCTGAACGCAGGGGAGTCGTTAGCAATAGTTACAACGAATCGATGCTAAACAAAATGTATACTCGACATGCTGACAAGACTTTCTCTCGGGCAAAGGAGGCGATAGCACGACAACTTTACAAAAAGGGCCCTCCGCTAACGCTACGATTGATTGCTTTACTATCGTGGACCCATTTTCGGATTGAGATGGATTCGTTGTGTTACAACAACAACAAGCAAGTGAATCGCTGTTCTTACGTACTGCAGTGTCCCCCCCCCCCAAAACGGTACGAAAACTTCACAAACAGGTTCTGGTCCCTCTGCTTACTACTGTATGTCCCCCCCCCCAAGAAAAACAAAAGCACGAACCTTCCCGCGGTTCTCCTCTCCCACTTTCCCGAACGGTACAGGGTGGGGTCGCTTGACGGCCCTCGGCCCGCTCGCCGCGCCGCTAACGCCTCTCCTGGCCTTGGCGTTAACGACGTTGAACGCCAGCGAAACCGCCAGGCTTCCCCCGACCTTTGATACACGAAAACGTAAACCGCAACAACGACGACGGCGACGCAGAAGAAAACACATGGCGCGTTTCATTTGCTGTTTGATAATAAACGCCGCCGAATGTACGAAAATGCTGCCGAATTTCAACGCGTGGCGACGAAGACTTTCCATCACGCGCGTGGCACACAGGCGTGTGGAAGCTGTTGCGTCATGTGGTAGAGTGCCCTTAGATCGGTTTTCGACGGTCAATACGAGGTGAAACTGAAAGCAACGAACTCTGGTGGTTCAAAAGAAAGCAGGGGACGCGCTGCTTGTGAGAGTAAGACGCTGTTGCTGTGCTGCAATGATCCCCTGTATTGAGGTGAGCTATATTACATGTAGACACCTGCCCGTCACAGCCTGGGAAGAGATCAAGCGAAATCTTTCTCTGCATACCATATGGCCTGCCCAGAATATTTCAACGGGTTTCTCCACGGTGCACCGCAACCGCCACCAAAGCCCACGGTTCGCGCGATTTCTATATTGGAGGAGAGAGAAAAACCGCACCGAGACAAGCGTGGTGCGCCGGGAAAACCGTACAGCATCGTCACATTTCGAGACGGAAAAAACTGCGCCACACCATTGCTGTCATATATCGGGATGAAAATACTGTATGAAACAAAACATGGTCGCTGCGGTGCACCACACCGTGACCTGTGGAATGGTAGTTCTGCTGAACCCGGAATACCGTAGGTGACATGACGTAAGATACCACACCCCTGCACCTATTTTCAAAGCTTGGTTCTACACCGGTCCGTGGCGAAAAACATGGCGTCGTTGGTGTAAGATATACTCGCAGCAGTCTCTAGACGTGAGGATCCTCGGGGATACGTGTTGAGAATTTCGTATGTTGATGGGTACCACCGATGCAGATACGGGGACCCTTTTGGCCTTGGTTGCGGTGTTGAAGGCTCGCGCATCTAGCGCACTGCTTTCGCTCTCTCCACCGCTACCGCCGTCTCTCTCCAATCAAGTTTCCTTCTCCAACGCTTTCTCCAACGCCAACGCAATCTCAATCTCTACCTCTCTCTCTCGGCCTAACACGGCCGACTACCCACTGCCCCAACAGACGCCCAACACGGGCTTGCTGCACCCCGCGTAGTTTACCTTTCACACTAGTGCGAATCAGATTCAGATTCTGCGCGCGGTCGTAGTACACCGGGGGGTTGTGCATTCACGCGCAATCGGTAGACTCCCACAACAAAAACATCATGCCTACCTCGGAGGATTCCGAAATCGACCTCTCCACCCTCAGCAAAGAAGAGCTGCAACAAGAAGTTCAACGAAGGGTGGACGCCCAACTTGCGAAGGAGAGAGCAGAAATCGCCCCACTGCCAGCAGAACAGCAGTCACCTACCATCGGCGAGCAGTCGCTACGTCCCACACCAGCCGACATACCGCCCACCGGCAACCAGCCTTCACCCTCCAGCCAGGGATCCCAATCATTCAACAATCCCACCAACGTCGCCAACATCGTGGCGCAAGCGGTCAAGGCGACAGCCGAGGCCATGTCTGGACATCAGGGCTTTGCCCACACAGGCACGTTTCGTGTCAACCCCGGCTCTGACATAGACCCTTGGCTTGGAAGTGTGAAGAAAGAGCAGGATTTGTATATTATGTTTGATGTTTTTCGCAGTAAGATGGTGTCGTATTTTCAGGAAGAGGGTGTATATGATGTATTAGGGATCACTGATGTCAAGGTTGGCAAGAGGGGTGTGGATCTAGCAGAGCTAAGGGGCATCTTCGGGACTGATGTGGTGGACAAGTCGTTGAAGTTGTGGAATATTATCATCAGCAAGATTCTATACCCTCCGATCCAGAACTTGATCATGGCATGTGAGAGTCCCCAGCAGGGGTGGAAGATCGTCACGAAGTTCTACCAAGAGAAGAAGGAGTCTGAGAAGACTAGGCTTGAGCAAGAGTGGTTGGCGTTAGAAATGCGTGAGTCGGAGAACCCACAGGATTACATAGCAAGGTCGGAAGCTCTTCGATTACGTCTTGCCTCAGTAGGAACTATCAAAGACACAACACATGCTTACAAGGACGTTGTGCGCGGCCTTCCCCCATCGTATGCCGTGCAAAAAGGAATATTGCTAGCAAGCGATGTCGTGACTTTGCATGCCCTTGAGACTGTGGTGAGGGACGCCCACATGGAGATGGAGCGCGAGAGGAGCAAGGAGCAGAGGCGAGAGGCGGAGCTCGCCCTCGTCGCGTCCGGTGCGAGCCGGAGCGGCGGGGGCAATGGGGGGGCATCCGGGGGACAAGGAGTAGTCGACGGTCAAGACCGTGAAATCCGTGATGGCGAGAGAAACCGTGACGTGTTCGTCGAAGATCCCACCGGTTTTTGCCGCTACCACCAGTCCGAACTACACACGAACGGGCAATGCCGTTACCAGCAGCATCTGCGGCGGACTCGCACGAGAGCAGCCGCCGAGGATCGCCACGGAGGTGGCGGCGGAGGCCGTGGCGGCGGCTGGAGCCAGCGAGGAGGAAGACCGCCGTCGGGAGCCGGCCGGGGTGGCGGGCGTTGGGTGAGAGTTGAAGGGCAGCAGCACCACACCGGTCATGGTGGCGGTGGCTGGAGCCAAGCCTCACCCCCCCCGCGACCTCTTCGTGGACGTGGACCTGGTGGTCGTCTGGGGCGGCACCCGGGGGGTCGAGGGCCCTCGGGACGCCACAGCAGCGACGGGCGTGCCGAGAGAGAGCGGGCAGGGAGAGGCCCGGGGCACGCGCGTTCTGGCCACGGAAGAGAGCAGGCGTACGTTGTGTACTACGCCCACGATGATGGTGGCTACTACGAAGACTATGGCGACTACGACGACGGATACTACTACGACGGCGGCTACCACGACGCCGGGTACGCCCACTACGCCGGCGGTGGAGACAGCTACAGCTACCCCTCAGGGTACGAAGACAGCCGTTCATCTGACGGCGGCATCCACTACGTCTACTACCCTCCCGCCGGCGAAGATTCGTCATCCGAGCAGCAACGTCAGCCCCCCCCCGCGAGCGCTTCCTCCTCGTCCTCTACTCCTTCTCCTGGCGCGCCTCCATCTTCGGGCTACCTCCACCTCTGCACGGCACAATCGGTGCCCCTAGGCAAGTCTCACCCTGACGATTTTTTCAGTAGGATAGGAGTGACGATAGGAGTAGAGTCTGCTTCTAGTGCTTCGTCTTTGCTGAGTGTGAAATCTAGTGAGGGGCCGCCTGGTAGCGAGAGATGGGTAGCTGACTCAGGAGCCAGCAACAGTTTCACCAACAGTGACTTGCACATGTACGACTTGCAGGAGATACCCTCGAATAGGCAGTATGTCATTGTAGGAGATGGTCGTCTGCTGAAGGTGAAAGCAATCGGTAGCATCAACCTCAGCTTTTTCCAGGAAGGTGAAAACGGTGTGCCAACGACGATGTATGTGAAGCTGACTGACGTGTCTGTGGTCGAGAGTCTGAGTTTCAACTTGTTTTCGACGCATGCTGTTTCCCTTCGGCAACGAATAATCCATGACGAGCGTGGTGTGACCCTGCGTAACGGACTGCTGTTTGCTAGAGAGGAGAAAGCTTCTGCCGCCTATGCAATGCGCATGCCTTACGACCCGTCTGCGATTGTGGTAGACTCTGCTGCCTTGCCTGCCTTCGTGAGATCCCCCGTTACCACCCCCGCCGTTGGCTCCACGCGTTCCTCTTCCCAACAAGGGGGCTCCGCGGAATCATTGGTGTCCGTATTGCGTGTTCCTTCCGCAGGCTCTGCTACCGTAGTACCTTCGAGTGAGAGCGTCCCGCCCACTGGTCCAACCAGTGTAGTACCTGCGAGTGAGAGCGTCCCGCCCGCCGGCTATGCCGACGTAGTACCTTCTTCGGCTTCCGGTTTTGAGTGTGTGGGTACTTTCCCGGGTATGGATCTTGGAGATACGAGTGTGCTCACCGACGAGCAGCTCATGGATGGCTATGATGACACCCCACATCAAGATTTTTTCCCCGTATTTATCCCAGAGAGTGACGCTGCGAATGTGGCTGGTGTTTTGGATAGCATTGACGGAGGTTCTGATTTTGACTTGGGTGCGGCCGCGCTTGGCCCTGGTGCGTCCCCGTTCACTCTTGGATCGACCGAAAAGTCCGTTGACATCAACCGCTTCCACCGCTCCCTTGCCCACGCTTGCGAGCCTCTTTTGAGAGAAACTGCCCAGCAGAGAGGCATCGTGCTCACCGGCAAGCTGGAACCGTGCACGGACTGCATGAAGGCGAAGGGCAGGCGAGCGTCGGTGCCGCGGGGGCCGGGAGCGAGGGCGTCCAAGCCTCTCGGGCGTGTTCACCTGGACCTGTGTGGACCGCTGGTGCCTTCCCTGGGCGGCAACCTCTACCTGTTCGTCGCCGTGGACAGCGCCTCGCGGTGGAACAAAGTCTACGGTCTCCGGCGGAAGTCCGACGCGCTGGCGGCAACGAAAAGGCTGCTGGCGGACGTGGGGCGGTACGACCTCGGACGAATCGAATGTTTCCGCGTCGACAACGGCACAGAGTGGACCCGCGGCGATTTCCGGCGCTTCTGCGACGACAACGGCATCGGCGTCGAGTTCACCCCGCCCGGCGTCCCGCAGTACAACGGCGTCGTCGAGAGCGCCATCTGGCGGATCATGAAGGCCGGCATGGCCGCCCGCCGCAGCGCTGGCCGTGTGTTCCACGTCGACTTCGCCTCCATCCCCGGCCTCGACGAGCGTGGTGACCGTCTTTGGATGGAATCGGCGAAGTGGGCCGCCGACGCTCTCAACCAGTCGGCGACCAAGGCCAACCCCGGGCGGCGCTCGCCGCACGAGATGTTCACCGGCGAGCAGGGGCCGTTCCGCGTGCTGCCGTTCTTCCAGCCCGGCTTCATGCGCGAGGACCGCCGCACCAAGCTCGACGACCAGGCCACGCTCTGTTACTACCTGAACGGCGGCGACAACCACCCGAGCGGCACCGTCAAGGTCCTCAAGGCGTCCACCGGCCGCGTCGTCTACACCAACAACGTGTCGTGGGTGACGTCGGCGCCAGCCGGCGAGGGGGGTTCCGCTGGTATCACCGCTGCGCCGACACCCCCCCCGTTCACGCCGCCGGTCGTCTCGATCAACTTTGGCCCAGCACCGACGCCTTCGACCGCCACACCGCCACCGCCAGCGCCCACGCCGTCGCCCGCTCCCGCTCCCGCTGCCTCTTCGACTCCTGCCGCAACGCCGCCGCCAGCGACCACGCCGCCGCCCGCTCCCACGCCTTCACAGCCGCCCTCTGCCACTTCGCCGTCACCGTCGGCGACCCCCGCTCCTGGCAATCCGTCCTCTGCCTCTCCGCCGTCACCGTCGGCGACCCCCGATCCATACCAGCCGCCGCCGCCGCCGGACCCCGCGATGCCCCCGCTTACGGCTCACGCCATGCGGCAGCTTCGCCCGGGTACAAAGGCCGAGGGTATGACAGACCCGCGGCTGCCAAGCCGTACGAGATCGGGCACGAGGCACAGCACAGGACTCATCTCGATGCTAGACAGGAACACTCTGGTGTCGATGCTGGAGGCTCGGAGCGCGGTGGATAAGGAGCGCAGGGAGCTGGGGGGGGCGGAGGCCGGAGAGCCGGGGGGAACGGGGGCCGGAGAGCAGGCGGGAGCACTCGCAGCAGTGGACCCGGGGGCTGCAGGAGCGGGCTTTCCACTCGCATTTGCCACGCTCCTCGCCAACCGGGAAGACATCGACGCCACGCTGCGAGACCAGCGCCCGCCGGAGCAACGCCCTGACCTTCCGCATTGCCAGGCCAGCGACCTTCGTGTCCCCAAGAGCTACAAAGAGGCCATGGCGTCGGAGCACCGGCACCTTTGGAGCGACTCTATGCAAAGGGAGTTTTATGGCTTGTTGGAAGCGGGGACTTTTACTCCGGCGAAGTAGCAACTAGTGGAGAACGCAATTAACGCTAAGTGGGTATTCGATTGGAAGGCAGATGAGTTTGGATGGCCCACTAAGGTTAAGTCGAGACTTGTAGCGAGAGGTGATATGCAGAGAGAGTACATTGACTTTGGAGAGTTGTACGCGCCTACCGTTTCTGTTTCATGTGTTAGGATGTTGGCTGCTTTGGCGTGCGAGTTGAACCTCGACTTGTGTCATTTCGATGTTGAGCAAGCTTTTGTGCGTTCGGAGTTGGAGGAAGACGTGTACATGCGTTTGCCGCAGGGATGTGGAGCTCTATCAGGAATGATTGTAAAACTAGGCAAGAGTCTGTATGGCTTAAGACAGGCATCTAGGCAGTGGCATGCAATGCTGAAGAGGTGTTTGGTGGCGTTAGGATTTGAGCAGTGCATGGCCGATGCTTGTGTGTTTCGTTTGATTGAGGATGGATGTGTTGTTTTGATTTTGGTTGTACATGTAGATGACATCTTTGCTGTTGGAGAGAGGGAGAGATGTGATAAGTTTGGCGCTGACCTTAACAAGTCCGTGCCAGTGAAGAACCTGGGAGAGTTGAGATGGTATTCTGGGTGCTTTTACGAGAGGAATAAGGAGACCGGTAGGTTGACGATTTCTCAGCAGACTTTCACGGACGAGCTAGCAGCAGAATATGGAGTAGTGGGAGGTAGGAGCGTTCCGATGTCTTCGGGTGTGAAGCTTTCTGATTTTGATGCGGATGAGGTGGCGACAGAGTTTCCGTTTCGTGAGCTGGTAGGATCGTTGATGTGGCTGGCGACTCAGACTAGACCAGACATTGCGAATGCAGTAAGGGCAGTAGCTAGGTATTGCGCATCTCCGAAGCTGGTACACTGGAATGCAGCGATGGATATTTTAGGCTATGCGAGGAGGACGAGTCACTTTGGTATTTCGTTTCAGAGAGGTACGGTAGAGGGATTCAGCTTGCAGGGATACGCTGATGCGGACTTTGCAAGCAAGGCAGCAGACCGTAGGTCGGTATCAGGGGGGATCGTGACGTGTGGAGGAGGCGCTGTGTCTTGGTTTTCCAGAACGCAAAAATGCGTCACGCTTTCGACGACAGAAGCAGAGTACGTCGCGCTAGGCGACGTAGTGAAGGAGATTTTGTTTTTGAGGCAGATTTGGCGTTTCATGTTGCCGCAGGTCGGCATGCCGTGCATCCCCGTCTTCGAGGACAACCAGGGGGCGATTCAACTAGCGCAGAACCCCATCTCAAACTCGAACTCGAAGCACATTGATGTAAGGCACCATTTTCTCAGGGAACTGGTAGAGAGGAAGGAGATTTCGGTGATTCACGTGCCGTCTCCGTACCAGCGTGCAGACTTTCTTACGAAAAGTTTGCCCAAGGATGCGTTCGAGTCTCACCGTGATTTTGTGATGAATTTGGCATGAGTTTTTATTATTTTTCTGATGAGTTTGGTTTGGCTTTCGATTTGATTGTTTTGCTTTCCGCGCTAAGTTATTTTCACGCGCGATGAAGCAGTATTCATGTTTCTTGGACTTGGTTTTCGTGTCATATATTTTGGAAGTAATCTTGATCGCATATATTCAGGAAAAGACGTCTTTTGGTTGAGATATCCGATATTGTTTCGTAGTTTGCAGTGAAGATACTGTTGCGAGCAGGGGGGATGTAAGATATACTCGCAGCAGTCTCTAGACGTGAGGATCCTCGGGGATACGTGTTGAGAATTTCGTATGTTGATGGGTACCACCGATGCAGATACGGGGACCCTTTTGGCCTTGGTTGCGGTGTTGAAGGCTCGCGCATCTAGCGCACTGCTTTCGCTCTCTCCACCGCTACCGCCGTCTCTCTCCAATCAAGTTTCCTTCTCCAACGCTTTCTCCAACGCCAACGCAATCTCAATCTCTACCTCTCTCTCTCGGCCTAACACGGCCGACTACCCACTGCCCCAACAGACGCCCAACACGGGCTTGCTGCACCCCGCGTAGTTTACCTTTCAGTTGGAATCGTGAGAGCTTTCCGAAAACTCCGCATCGCTCCATTGATGCGCCGTGGAGTAACCGAGCTTTGAAAATTAGATCATGACGTGTGGTATCTTGTGCCACCTATACGTACGGTATGCATTCCCTGAAGGAGTACCCAGGGATTAGGTGTGCTTGTAGTATCCCTGCCTTGTTTGGCGCCGTCGGAGAAACTTGAAGTGTTTGGCGGGGTTCATGTTTATTTGCGTTTTTGGGAGCGTTGCACAGCAGCACAAATCTCCATTTCAATCAGTAAAACTCTAGCACCTGTACCGGTCCAGCGGAGTCCGCATGGAGGGAACATTCGCAGGCATGCTGCTGTACCTCGTGTGCTCAACTTCCTGCGTAGCGCCGTCGGAAATAATTGCGCCGCCCCCTCCGTGAACTAAATAAAAAAAATGTAGGTGTACTTGCCACTTGTTTCCACATGCAAAAATTCTGATCCGATGCACAACTAGGCTACACTGCTACTGCTGTTGCTGCGGATTTTTGTTTGATGTAAAACCTGAGCGGTGCTGCCGCAGTTGGCAGCGGTCGCCCGCGAACCGAATCATGCAGTGCCTCTTGGGGTGATAACTTGCAATGTTGTGTTGGAACATCTTTGCACAATATCCACACCGACTCCACGGCACGCGGGCCCCGTCCCCTGCTGACCGTTTTTGTGGCGTGTGGGCGGATCTTCGCCTTCTGCGCCAACTTTTGTCGAAAGAGGGGAAAGACTCACATGACGACCCGGTGCGATTTCTAGCTGCGACGTACAGACGATCATACAAGGTAAGGCACTAAGGCAGCAGCAGTACAACCACGCGTACGTATAGATACGAGCGACCTTCGTTTGGTGGGACCTCACGGTAGGGCCGGCGCGCAGAACAGGCGCTGGGCGAGCGTAAGAACCAGAGGCAAACACGTCGCCAGCTGGTGGCGCGGTTCCTGAAATGTGTGCGCTCACTTCTTCCTAATCCAACCTTTTCTTTGCGTTTGATCTATCTCCAGCTCGGCATAGGCACACGCGTGCCAGTTTGCGTGTGTGCCTCCCTCCTGGTCTGCCCGGGACTCACACCTGCAGCTGCCTGCTGGAAGGTATCGAGACGATTACAACGTGTTCAGAAGCAGCATGTCAAAAGGTGTGCAGCTTACGTGGACTTACCAGGGCCCAAACCATTGGGGAAGCCGGTCCCGAATTGCGCATGCCGCCGCTACTCCGGTTCGCTCTCAGCATCCTGGACGCGTTGCTGTGAGAGACGGCGCAGAGACCATGCAACGTGGGGCTCTCGACTGGGCACGGCTTGACTCCTCGGCGGGACGACTTCGGGGCACCGCTGTATCTACTACCCTCCCGGGTACATCTGCGGGGCGCCTCCGGGCCTGGTTGCTGGTGGTCCGTGGTGTGATGGAATGTTTAATGTTAGATCCAGCAGCCAGGCTATCATCACCCGGACCACCGCTGCTTCAGCTTTAAGTTCTAATGGTTGCACCCATGGCGGGCTTTCAGCGAAGATGCCTGTCGACACGTGAGCGCCATCTGAAAGTTCATGTTTGCTGCTTCCATCCAACCGAAGTCACAAGGTGTTGTGTTCAACCGCCGACGCACACACAGCAGGTGTACATGCAGCAGCAAGTTGATGTTCGGTAGGTAAACGGGGTTGTGCTTATTACCCAGGCCAGGCCGCCAGAAATACCTCACCATATGAGAGTGCTTTTCAGCTTAGCTACGCAACCCCTGCTCCAGAACCCAAAGGATCCGATGCTAAGAACAGGACGCAACGACTCTCCAGGTCGGGAACTGCTGTACGAATACAGAGTGTTCGTACATGTTGGTACACGGGTGGCCAACACACCGGGTTGTAGCGGCACTCTCGGCAACCTGAATCGAGATTTATTTTGGCACGAGTTGCAATCCCCCCACCTTGAGTTATCCTCGCAATGCAACGATAGCCGGTTGTGCAAGGTATGACTTTCTTGGAGGTTGCGCGTTGTTTACAAGTCGGACAGGGGGCAGGTTGCCGATGGTAGTGCAAGGTGTACGTTTCCTTGGTGGTTGTGCACTGCTGACAAGCTGGACAGGGGGCGGACTGCCGATGGCGGCGCAAGGTTTACCCTTTCTTGGTGGTTGGTGCGCTGCTAACAAGCCGGATAGGGGTCAAGCTGTCGATGGCGGTGCAAGGTGTACCATTTGTTGTGGTGGGTGCACTGCCACAAGCTGGACAGCGGGTAGGCTGTCGATGCCAGCGCAAGGTGTACCCTTTCTTGGAGGTTGGCGCGCCATGCACATTTCGGTTAGGGGGGAGGTTGCCTATGGTATGACAAGGTGTACCCTTTCTTGGAGGTTGGCGCGCCATGCACATTTCGGTTAGGGGGGAGGTTGCCTATGGTATGACAAGGTGTACCCTTTTTTGCAGATTGGCGCGCTCCACACAAGCCGGTTGGGGGGCAGGTTGCCGGTAACAGTGCAAGGTGTATGTACCCTTTCTTGCACGATGCGGCCGGTCTACAACAAACTGCAGTGCTCAACACTGTAAGTGGCGGGTTCAATTTCCCTGCACCACGTTTTTTTCTGTTCATGTTTCAGTTGTTTTTTCGCCCCTCTCTTCGAATCATTACAATTTTACCGTCGGTACATTCCCGAGCAACCCTCTGAAACAACGACATCCCGTGCCCATGCGTTATGCACATTGCCAGTAGCTCTATAATAGCTTAAAACCATCTCCGCCCGCGGCTTTTCATCTCTTCCCAGGGTCGTCAACGTCCCAAGTTGCACGATTACATGTGAGCGAGAACCATAAAAGGCACTCAAATTGAAACAATACATACATGCTCTTCCGAACGTCGTTCTGTAAATTGAAGGTCCCCCCACACCAGCATGCCCTCGCCCATGACCGTCAGCGACGTCGATCATGGAGACGACCCACAATCCCCGCAACAAGCTACCTTTGTTGTGAGGAAACACCACTCAGCCGGAGACAACAGCTACACGTAGCGGCAGCAGTGTTGTCCAAACGCACAGGTAGAAACGACCGTCTCTCCCGACACGAAACACAGAACCCCCCCCCCCGCCCCGGCCGTCCCAAATTCTACAACTAACTAGTCAAGAAAAAACGTTACTGCCTGAGACGGAGCCAGCTGCGACAGCGGTGTCTTCCAAAAACAATGCAGAGACTGCAGAAATAGACCGCTTTACGTTCCCAACACCATAGAAACAACTCCCCTCTCCCCGCCCCCAAAAGCCACAATTCGCACGGACAACAAACGGCGCGGACGAAGCCAAGAGGCAGCTGTGACAGATTCCAAACGCCCTGGCACACACAGTAGGAAAACATCTAGCTTTCATCCCGCGCCAGGCGCCCTCATGCACCAGCAAGGGCAACAACCATATCATAGCACCATATGAAAAAATAAAATGCTGTATGACACGGCTAGCGGGATATTTCTCCGCCTCCTCCGTCAAAGCTTGGACCCGTTGTGAACGTCATGA
>CACKRE030000274.1:24447-41385 GCA_902602495.3 Ectocarpus sp. CCAP 1310/34 | reverse complement strand
TTGTTTTACAACGTCGTTGCCAAGCGACGAAAACCCAACCCCGATGGAAAACACCGGGGGGGGGCAGGGGGGGGTGGGGGGGGCACAAACCGACAGCATTACCGCAGGTCGTAGAATACGTCAGAGACGAGGATAAGCTACACACACCCGCATAACAAAATTGAAGGGAGGCGAGGTACATTCAAACATCAGGGGTTGCTAACGGACACGCTGGGATGAGGAAAGGTGTACATTATTGGGAGGCGCAGGCATAACGTATGCACGACAAGAAACACGCAAGCGTCCAACATCATCGCAGGCAGAGAGAAAGAGGCAGAAAGAGAGGCAGCACGGTTATTAGAAAGGACAAGACTANGACAGCATTACCGCAGGTCGTAGAATACGTCAGAGACGAGGATAAGCTACACACACCCGCATAACAAAATTGAAGGGAGGCGAGGTACATTCAAACATCAGGGGTTGCTAACGGACACGCTGGGATGAGGAAAGGTGTACATTATTGGGAGGCGCAGGCATAACGTATGCACGACAAGAAACACGCAAGCGTCCAACATCATCGCAGGCAGAGAGAAAGAGGCAGAAAGAGAGGCAGCACGGTTATTAGAAAGGACAAGACTAATGACACACCTTGTCAACACGGTTTAGGTGTCCGCCAAGGCTTTGCAGCCAGCGTGGTCATCAGGACCATCGCTTTTCTCGCTCGGAGGCGAAGAACATCCCCGTCTCCATCTTAAGTTTACCCTTCACCCCCATCCGCCCCTGGGTCACCTCCTCCACCTCCTGCCCCCTCGTCCGCGAACAAGCACGGCTTGAGGAAGCGCTCGGCGTCGTCCCGACGATCAGCACTCTCGGTGGAGAGGATCGGCCCAACGTATTCCAAGCCGAACCGCATGAAGTTCTCCTGGAACCTGAGACACGAAACAAAGAACAAAGAGCGTTCCATGTGAATGTCAGTTGGTTTGACGTCACGGGGACATGCACAAATAGCTTGCGACAAACCACCAGCGCGTCGACTGCCCAGGAGCAACGCCAGGGCACACTGAAAATATGGGGAAATGATTAATAAGGCTGGAAACGCGCGAGGAACAAAACAAACGAGAGTGTTGGACGTTCACCAGCGCTTGAACGTCCAATGAGAGCTTGTCGGCCTGACAAATTGCCGATAGTACACCAGGGGAGACAGGGTTAGAAGAATACGCTAAAGACAACAAAAACCCTCAGCGCCACAGAGCCTGGTTCACATATCGAAACAACAGCAACGTACATGTCGCTGATGGCCTTCAAGTGTTTTTACCGCCGCCGCCCTTCGCAGCAAACGGCTTTTCGGAAAAAGCCTCGCAGACGGGGAAGGTACGGCAACACCGTCGTGGTCGGGGTCGCTCATGTTGCCGAAGTGTAGCCTGGAGTGCCCATCTTCGTCTTGATATCCGTGAGGACGTACTGCTCGAGCACCTTCGAACGATACCAATCATACCGTGAGGGGGGGCGGGGGGTGTACTCATAGTCGTGCATGCCGTAGTCGTTAGACCATTGACCTCGCATCCCTACAAAGCCGGGACGGAGCACGCCGGGTTCTCACCGGACCAGGCTCTCACATCACCAAGCGCGAAGCACCGTGAGGTATTCGGCGGGTCGCATGAAGGGTGCGCTGCATCCTGCTGAGGGTGTTCGGCATCTTGTGCTCAAATCCTTGCGTACGGATGACAGCTGCGTATGACTTACTTTATTTTCTGGTACTTCACTTCCAGAGGCAGTTGTTGGCACTGCTGTGCAACTGCCTCGAGGGTGCTTGGCCATTTTAACACAACGTGGTGCGATCATGCCCCTTGCGCGGAGTGAGGGTTCTCCACCCCGCACAAGATGGTCTACTCGACCACCANTTTCTGGTGCTTTCACTTCCAGAGACAGTTGTAAGCACTGTGTAACTGCCTCGAGGGTGCTTGACCATTTTAACACAACGTGGTGCGATCATGCCCCTTGCGCGGAGTGAGGGTTCTCCACCCCGCACAAGATGGTCTACTCGACCACCATTATGGTTACCGCCAAAAAGCAAACAGAGGTGAAACAACCCCGGTAACCTGGCTGCCGAGTTCACGAAGTGAATTGGCTTGTTTTACAACGTCTGGGGGGGGGAATGGTGCATAACGGCCAAGGGGCTGGCTAGATGGATGCACCAGAGTAAGGGTGGCAGTAGATGGCCTGGCATTTGCGCCGGAAACAGCAAGCAGGAGGTGAACAGGACACCAGCAGCAGCTATCCTTGCTGTAAAGTCGTACATGGGGATTAAAAAATTCAAGCGTCATTACCACAGGGAAGCGGTGTTAACCTTCAAGGACAAGTACTCTTCGTCCCCGGCGCTGTTGCTTGGCATCATGAGATGTTGGCTAATCGCACCTTGCGCCGCCCTTCTGTCTCGCACTACGTTTTCAGTCTAACGCTACAACATGCGAGACCCTCAAACCAACAGCAGTGCCGGTGCGCGTGCGTCAAAATTCTCTACTCCTTCCACAAGCAATGCATCGCGAGGAATAGTTGCCTGCACGTCCCCCCGTTCCTTCCCTCTATTGTAGCATACGCTTTGGTTGAGTCTAGTAAATGAACGAATGAGCAGCTCCCGAAAGAAGGTATTCCATCGTTCCTTCCGTTCACACTCAAATAGGGGCGAATTCATTCAAAACGTGCCTGGAGCTATGCCGGAAAGATCGACGATGTTATGCACGACTCTGACAGCAGGTGTGGTAGTAGACCTTCATCGGTTATCGGGGACAGGTGTCGGGGTCGCGCCATGAACTTTCTATCATTTTTGTTTTTCAAATCACTGGGCACTATTTCTGAAAAAAACCTCGCATTTTCCGCGGAGAGTTCACTTACCCCGACCGTACCTGAGCTATGGGGTGGTGCGCTTGCATCGGTGGACCTGATCGAAGGTCACGCTCTGCATGGCCTCGTCCTCTGACGCGGGAATGCCGTGGTTGGCCGGCCCAAGAACCTTCGAGAATATGACGGTACCAAGCCCACTCATGGCGGTATCCGCCTACACGGTACGATACAAGGGGGAGGGCGGGCGGGGAGTGGGTGAGACGCAATATATGCAGACGCACATACATATCCCTCCGCTCAGCTATGCATTCTACTGATGCCCTCTTCATGTCGCATCAGTGGCGCGGTATCGGGGGACCCGCTGCGACCGTGTTGTGGTTGTCTTGACATCGAAAGAAAAAACTTTCCGGTCTCTGACATGCCTTGTTTCTCATGGGTGTACTCGGTTTATTTTTTTTTACGGCCAAACATGTTATAAAAGGCGTGCATCGAATTTCTAGAGGAAAAAGAAAGAACAAGAAAGGGTGGTGGGAAGAAAAAAAATGGCGCAGAGGAGAATCGAATCCACTGATCTCACAGCAGTAAGATAACACGCCCCCTGGACCGAGTTCCGAAGCCTGATTATTCCACAACAGACGGAGTGGCGAGGCCGGACATGGCGGCATTGGAACTGTCTCGTGGAGAGCTTTTCGAAAATGTATCGTTTGATCTTCGGAATTGTCTTCGTCGTGGAACAATATGGGTTGAGACTTGGTCAAGGGGATGTGGTATCTTGTGCAACCTACGGTTTCCGTTGATTCTTGCTTTCAACACGATATAGGTTGCATGCGTGTGAACGACCTGTGCCAATCGAGCAACCCATCCAATACAGTTGGGTGTGGTGAGTGCTGGGCGTTGGTTGAAGCATGTGGACGGTCGACGCGGTCGATGGTACGCATGGGTGTGGACAGGTCAGATAGAGCAGACATGCGGGGTTGTTACCGAACGTTGTTACTGTTGAAAGAATAACGAGCACCCCCCTTACAAAACAAAAACCGTTGAAACTAACGAAGTGCCTACCCGCCCTCCAAAGAGCTCTGTTTTGAGTCTGGGCGCCTATTGACGCCTCCGGGAGAATCCCCGCTCTGAACATGGTGTGGAAGAGCACGCAGTAGGCCGAGAGCCGTTGAGTGTGCAGGACCAACTGCTGGTGTCTGAGCGTACATGCATCTACAGCACGTGGAGTGTTCGAGCCTTTCCCAACGGGGACATATGCATAGGGGTACACAACTACACAACACACAATGTCCCCTCAATTTATCCTTCTTTCGCTACCATCCAGATATAAACAGAGGGGAATCGCTTACCTAAGCAACAACTCTGCCGGAATGTCGCTCTCTCTTCTCCACGCGCGCCGTGTAGAAGCTCGTCTTGCCGCTCTACAGCAGCGTGTCGTGCGGCGGGCTTAGCTCGCGGCGGTTGCTGTGCCCCGAGTCCGAGCATCTACATATGGTTTGGCTGCTTGCCTTGGTTACGAAAGGAATGACACCAGCCTGGTCGCTATTCGTCTTGGCATGCTGCGGCCTGTAGTCGCCTGTGTCAAGGCTAGCTAGCTCGTCACACGAGGGCGATGCAGGGCCAAACAAAGCCATGCATATATCTGCAGGGGGCTCGCTAGTTCGGATACCCCCCACCCCATCTTCCCATCTGTCTGGCGGGATTCATAACGGGATCTGAGATGGAGAGCTTTGTTGTACCCTGTAGCTGGTACACACAAAGCACTCGTGAATCCCCGTACTTGTACACACCCCACACAAAATCCTAAATTGAGTAGTGTATGCGTTCATTTAGCATGCATTGTGCCAACGTATCCTGGGCTCGTATATCTACATGCCTGTGTTGGAGACGAATTTGTTGCGGTTTTGTCCAGCTGGAAAAAAAAATAATTTCAAGTATTAGACCACAAGTCCAGTTATCCCGGACCGTCGAACCGACACAATCTTACAGCCAGGAGGTCTGGCCTTCGGTTGTGTCCGCCTCCCAACCTGTATCATCGGTGCTTTCACAACCGGGAGGTCTGGCCAAAGGTTGTGGCTGCCCCCCAACCTGTTTCATCGGTGCTTGCGCAACTAAGAGGTATGGTCTAAGGTTGTGGATGCCCACCAACCTGTGTGATTTGTGCTTGCACAACCAAAAGGTGTGGCCTGACGTTGTGGCTGCCTCCTAACCTTCCGCATCCGTCCTTGTACAACCAAGCCGTTTTGCCAAGGTTGTGGCCTCCTCCCAACCCCCCCCTACAACCTGCCCCTACCTTGTGGATGCTCACAACCCACCCACAACCTGCCCTCTGGCCACCCGTGTATGCATGCAATGCACATGAAGATTTCAGATTCATCGTTGCCCGCATCGTTGCCCGTGAGACATAGCGAATCTCAGCCACAACGTGGGTGGGCTGTAGCTAGCGTTAGGGGCCCAAAATCATCAAAGATACAGAAGCCCGCTTATCATGCTATGCTTCTGCCCCAAAAGTGCTGGACGGCAGCAATACCGTGTTGTAGTCTATCGCTCAGGGGGCACACGGAGCTCATGCTGCTCGGCGGCGTTCACAGCAGGCCCGACAACCGCCGTGGCTTGGAGGTAGCTAGGTGGACTGACAGCCGTCACGCCCTCAAAGGCACGAAAGGCAGAGGTTCCCTCACTCTCTTCTTGCGCGATCCTTTTGTCACGCCTTGGTCGTTGTGCTTACGGCGCTGGCTGCGTCTTGTGCTTGTGACAGAACGAGGCAAAGCAATCTTCGTCGCCGCAACCCAGGAGCACACGGGCAAGACGTCTGTATCCATGGCGCTCATTGCAGGTCTAGTGCGCAGGTGAGCCTTGGGCTCGGTATCATGATCAGGGAAAATCGCGATGCTGTTGTCAATGCTTCACACAGCAGCCGCAAATGTTTTCATCCCGTATTCGAAATACAGGTTCGTTGGCCTACCTGTGGTCATATTTGACTGCTGCATGGTGGCCATCTTTTATTTTCGTACTCGCCACGTTGTTGCCGCGCCGTCTAGCTACAAGACCTTCGTAGTACGCTGTTTGTGCCAAACGACCGCGCCTAGAGTTGAAACCAGCCTTTACCGCAAGCTGCGGTTGGATCGGCAAAAGAAAAACCAGTGGCTCCGGTGCCGATCGTGTCACACGACACGCGACGCCGGGAGGCAATCATCACGTATGCATGAAGATGGACTATTCTCGCGTGCCGAGGAACGGCGTTGTCGTCCATGTTGCCGGTTCGCGCTTGCACTGCCTTCGTCACGAAAACAGATTTGGGCCTACACGCGTGTCGTACATGAAGCCTGTCGGCCAGAAGCACGTGCTGGTGACAGGGAAGGACGGAGGAGACCTCAAGGCGAGCTAAAACCCTACAGCCAAGGAGATACTTGATCGGAACCCCCGTCGAAGTACATCATGGGTGAAGAACCACCACAATATAATTGATCGGTGGTTCGTTCGAACTGCAGACCCGTAGAAGTACGCGGTGATCGTACGGGTGATACCGCACAGGGTGAACGGAAACCAATGTAACTTATGACCTCTATCGGCGGGCCGTTCGCTGCTCGAAGATAGACGACGGATGGAGGGACGGGTTTGAGAGGAACGTTTCGCCAGGTTGGGTAAGATTTCAACCGTTCTCAACGTCTTCAGCGTAATCTGAGGGGTAGCAGTCACCCCTTGTCTTGGCAACGATTGCTCAAGCACAAAGCAGTAAGAAATACTAGGCGCTTTTTCCGCACCAATTCGTTCCCACACATGTTTGAACGCAGGTTGACAAGGACGTGGCCGTCGTAAGAGAGTACTTCGGCCTTTCTGCCCCGTACAACGCCATGTCGCCTCTCGTCCTGTACAAGGGCTACACGAAAGACTTCTTGGACGGCAAGGTACGGGAAAGTACCGCTCGTGCAGGGATGGGAACTTGCTTCCGGGCGTGGAAACCACGCTAGAACAGATTGCGCTCTGAAAAAGTTGGGGAATACCCTTGCGTGCATTCCGTAAGGTGGAACCTTCAGATTCCGTTCTAATGTCCTTAAGGTGCGACCGCAGATGGACGTCCGGGAACAAAAGAGAGTCATCCAGGACGGGTTCGAGGAGCTCATCCGGAGCAACGACTTCGTCGTTGTCGAGGGAACCGGTCACACCGGTGAGTCTCGAAAGCAGCCCTACCGCTGTTGTCGCGCTCCGGGTTTCTTCTCGCCTCGTCTTTCCCCAAATCCTGTTTGTTCGCGGTCCGTCAACGCGGTTGACCTCGTGGATGTTGTTGCTGCAGAGCAACAACTCGCGAGACGCTTGTGTAAAAGTCGAACGTGGCACCAACTGCGACCCTGTGTTAGGCGTCGGGAGCGTTGTGGGGATGAACAACGCGAATGTTGCGGGTTTGCTCGGGCTCGACGTCTTGCTCGTCGGAAACGGAGGCTTGGGTTCCACGTACGACGTCATGGCACTGAACAAGACCCTGTGCACCGCTGGGGGTGTTAGAGTTCGCGCCGTCCTCCTCAATAAGGTTTGTGTTGGTCCGAGCGGCCAGAACGTACTTTTGTCCTCTCGAGACGGGGCGGGGATACTCCTCGATATCTGAAGGATATCGCCGGAATACAACGTTTCACGGAAAATGCGGCGAAACCTCTGGACAGGGGAAAGGCATCTTGAGGGAGCATCCACAGACCCCACGATGTTTGAAACGCCAGCCAAGGCCCGCTTCGTGTTTGCGCAAGCTTTCTGTTCGTGTTACAGCACTGGTCGTCGATCGCTGCATCATTTGGCGAACCATGTGAGCCATCGGGGTTGACCTCGTACTTTGGCGAACCGTTCGGTTCAGGTAAAACGCGGCAAGGAAGACATGGTCAGAGAGTACATCGGGAAGGCGCTGCGCACCAACTTGTGGGGTGAGAAGTGCGTCCAGTAGCACCTTGACGGCAACGGGATGATAAGGAGAAGGAGGTTCGCAGTGTGGTGAAGGCATACACGCTGCACCACAAGCCGCGTGAATTGTCCACACGCGGTCGTTCGTATTTCCTGCGCAGGCCCAGTGTTCACCCAGTCGGACCGCATACACATCCTCCGTACCTACGCTCGGTGAGCTCTCCTTTGTTGCCATACCGGCTCAGAATACGCTACCCGCCGACACGAGGTAAAGTCGACATGCTAGCCGCAGGTTTCGTGCGGCCGGCAGGGGATATGTAAGGTTGCAGAGGCTACGTGCCCATGTATCCCCACATGTATGTGCAGTAAATGTCTCCGTGTACCACATCCGTGGTACATCGCGTCATGTCCCTGAAGAGTCGACTTTCCCGTCTGCCAGACGCGCCAGTGCTGGGGGTAGTACCGTGGGCGGAGTCGTTAGATCAGCCGTCGATACTGGACCTGGAGCAAATGTTCGGCACGACGGCTCTCTCCGGGAGGGAACATCTCCTCCGAAGGTTGGTCTGGATGGTAGTTTGGAACAGCACTGCATACATGTTCCAGCAGCTATGATTGGCCGAGGCGCCGATGATTTCTGTTGTCTCATTGACCGAGCGTGCCTACCAATATCGGAACCCAACCCCGCCCCGCTTTCTCGAGCTCGTCGCCGGCACACATGAGCCCGGCGGACCAAGCCTGGAGATGGCTTCACCCCCTTTCTTTGCCCAACTTCCAGGTACTCACGCTTTGAACTCGTCACAACGAGCCTTCGACAGTTGTTGAAGAAGCTCGGAGGTGGGGGTATCAGCGCCAAGCGCACGTGCTTCGTGACGCATGCGACCAGAAGTGACATTATTCTCGGTGAGTTTCGCTTCATGTTTCGTTTCCGGGCCCAGTCGCTCTTGACGGGGAACCACCATGTCGTTATTCTTGGGTAACGGTAAACCTTCTTCTTGATGCAACGCTTCAATCCGGTGCCCCTCTGTGCCTCGTCGTTTTCTATCTTGCGCGCTTGACTCTGGTGTCTCTACTCGCGGCATCGTGAAAAGGGTTGTTGTCTCACTCTCAAGACACCCTGGACGAAAAGAACAACGCGAAGCCCTTCGACGCAGGTCTAATCTTGACAGGTGCGTCAGCGTGTGCCTCGGTGCAACCGCGCAGCTGTCCGCTTTTTCCGAAACGGCAATCGTACTAGCAACACGGGAGGGTGCTTTGAAACTGTCCGTCGACGAACAGGCCTGTTGTCATTGAGGAACAATTACAGCACGAGACACCATCGCCAGGGCGATAGCAACCCTGGCGGGACAGGTGCCCCGGGGGATATGTGTTCGGCTCGTACCCTGACTGATTGTTTTCACCACGCGTATCCCATAAGTTGCAAAGTTTACTTGATTTTGGCGCTACAGGGAGTGAGTTGCCTCCGGAGTTACTTGGATTGTTTTTTTCCTTTTCCCGGGCATGATCTGAGGGTGGCGTCTACCACGAAAGGGAATCCCACCCGGATGTTCAGAGCGCAGGCGCTGGCCATCGTAAACCACGGTACACGTCGATATGCTACTGCTGTTGGTTCGCCACCCGAACAGTCTCACGGACCACGTTGACTCGGCGTTCCCGCCACCGCTCGTGCCCAACTACGTACGCACCCGCAGGAACACCGCCGGGGCACGTTCCGCATTCCTTTGTGAGCGAGTACATCGGCCGCGCCGCTATTCCGGTGCTGAGCGTCGCCATGTCGACCTCGGAGGTGATGCACAAGTTGGAGAAGTTCACGTCCAAGATGAACGTCAAAGACGACCTGAGGACACGAAACGTCATCGACCACTACGAGCCCGAGATCGACTTCGACGCGCTCCTCTCTTGCGCCAGCGTTCCGCCTCGACCAGGATGAGAACCGGTTTACGCTCTGCTAGCATGAATTTCTTTGCTACACGTGGGGTGTTTAGGGCGCGCCCTGAACTGCCGGCTAGCACAGTCAAATGGTTGCGGCAAGGACATACTGTATGGGTGCTGGTGTTCGGTTCATCGCCAGGAGTCGAAGCGAGAACCTTGGACTTAGGTTGTAAGTAGTCGAGGTAAACGAGGGCCATGCCGAGCCAAGGGCGGGGGGGACGGTCCCGGACAGTGGGACAAGATAAAATAGTGAAATATATGCTCTGTCAACTCTATTACGCCGGAACACCAGGAAAAAATGGCCTTCCTCGCGCTGACCTGCTATCCGATGACACGAGTGATGCGAAAACCGCTCTGGGGATTTTCTTCGTGTAGCTCCAAACGTAGCCTAACACGTTTTGCGTTTTTCGGAGTCAAACGTGGGCCAGCTTGCGAGAGCGCTCTGTGGACACAATGAGCAATGGGCTACACGCCTACAAGGCAACCTTAACCTTGACACGACAATACCAAAGAATCCAACAGCACCAACATCCGTATCCTTGACAGCAACAAAGGCCAAACTGGTTGATGTTTGACTCGCTGTTCTACTGGAACGTCTGCGCACCAGCGCACACGAAACCACAAACATGTTGGGGTTGTTCACGCCAAGCGAAAACAAGCCTTCAATCTGGTTGAAAGGTCTGGGTTTCTTCGCTGTGTATTTTCGCGTGGGGTGTGAAAAAAATTCCGTTAGGAGTACGCATAGATCCGGAGAAAATGCGTGAGATATGGCTCAGCCGCCCCCACGGGCTTGCTTCAAATATCCCCAATGACTTTCGACGCATTCGACGCATTGCATGCTCTGGTTTGCTTCTCGAAGGCATGTAGGTTCCACACTGGACGCCGTCGTTCGTTCCAGCTCCTGACCTACCAGCATTTCTTTTGTTCGCAGAAGTCGCGGCACGTCATCGGTGTCATGTGGGTTGGCCCCAAGGCTTGAACAAACGACCGACGAAAAACGTTTCGGTGGATTCGGAGTTGTACGTTCACCAACGATATAAGAAGGAGCTGGCGTAAAGCATTCGAAAGAGCGCAATTTCGCCGCTCGATCCGTGAAATGGGCAAGTTGTGCTGCTCACCCACCAAATCCTAGGAACGACGTTGGCGATCAGCAGCGAGATCGTAATACTCAATTTCATCACGATGCAAGCTGTGGTGACCACGTGCATTAGGATGCTCAAGATCGTCTTCGGCATGCACGGTAGGCGGTTCATGTGCATCTCGTTTGGCGCTAAACCAGTGGCGGCATTGGCCGAATTGTTGCAGGCAGACTCAACGTGCGGCAGATGATTTTCAGTCGTCTTGCCGCCCGCTAATGACCATAGCGAGCACTTGTGGCATAGTCTGATTGACACTCCACACGACCATTACCATTTGGGTGGTAAGAGCTGGTAGTCACTTCGCGGAAAGCAAGACGGGCGACAGTTTCGAACAGATAGTCATAGCTAATGAAAGTTCCGAACCAACTGGGAGCCGTTGCCGGACAAAGGACTCAACGGGCAACCCCACAAAGAGATGAACCGATTGATGAGCGTGTCATCTGTGCCTTCGGCGGTACATTCTGTGGCCATAACCGCGTCTATATCTGCACGGCGATGAAACGGTCCGCGTGAATGTAGCTTTTTGACGAAATGCGTAACTGAGAGAGGGCCAAAGTAGTCGGCGCTCGCGGGACACACGGTGGTCAGATGGCAACGGAAGGCACAAAGCAGGCCAGCGAGAAGCCTGGCGAGACTACTGTAAGTTTGTTTTCGCGAAGGACGTCGTACCCACCATTTTGTGCAAACATTCATAACCCACCAGTAGACATATTCCAGGGTGCTAAGCGTGCGAGTTGCACCTAGGTGGCAGGACGCTTCAGCATGGCAAACCTGTATGATCTACGGACGCATGGGCATCGGAACATAAATCCTGACGGATTTAAAATTGAGGAGTCGAGCTACACGTTGACCAGGACACCTGGATGTGGAAGACAGAAGCGTGGTCGGCTTGCGAACAAAAGCCATCATGATCAACATGCAACCGTCCTTTGTTAGACCGGTTACGGATCTCCAGAAGCGGAGGTCGACGAACGGATGGAACATGTTCCAAGAAATAGGAAGGAAAGAGCGAAGGCCAGCCTTGAAGGATGGCACGAATGGTTGCATCACACAGAGGTTCGCTACGTTGCTCGCGGGCCCAAGCGGGGTGGGATAAACGCTTGACAGACGGCCGAAAATCGAGTTCACCGAAGAATGCAAGGCCCTCTCTACAAACGAGGGGGCTTCCGCCGGAGGCGTGGTACTCAGCTTGCCCCGGAGGCGCACAACTCAGTCGTGCGGGAGGTAGAGCGGGGAGGTCCGGAGGGGAATCTTCGTGAGGGGTCGAAATCAAGGTCGGTGGAGACTCCGGAGAGGCGGAGGCTGCAGGAAGGCTACAAAGGGCCGAAGTTGCAGTACATTGGCGTCCACAACGCGGAATCCAGTCCATCAGCCATAGGCGCCGAGGGACGCGATGATGAACCACCAAAATAACAAATCGAAACTAAACTTGGCGACACGGGGGTCGTCGGCGGGGCCAGAGGCGGTGTAGTCTACCGAGTCGTTAGCACGTATCGGTGGAGGTCTAAGGTGTGGAATCAGCAAGTATCATATAGCCCCCGTTCATGGCACTGCTTATTGCGCGAGAAAGGGAATTACTGCTCCTGAGAGGTATTCTAGCACTCTCATGCAGCGATGTACACACCCTAACCTCGCTGTGTGCAATCGAACGACTGTACCGGGTGAGATGAATAATGAAGACACTCGTACCCGCTGTAGTGGCGGGTGTAGTGTCGGAGCAAAGGCCTCCTTATGGATGTTATGGTCATATTCTTTTAGTGGAAGCTCAGGATGGTAGCTTGGTTGTGAGAGGGGAGGGCGTCCCCGAACAACTCTCACAGAGACTCCGCAGAATGCAGCCTAATCCTCTGTAGGGGTGTACTTGCGAAACCATGAATATCCCGAACCGTAACATCCCCCCTAGTATATTATCAACCCATAATATACTCACGCCTCATCCTGTCATTTTAACCAGAGGAATGGTAGAACCATGGGGTTCTCCATCAACCGATATGCCTCGAACGAGAACAAATCCACCCGATACTTCGCGCCGCCATCTCGTCTCTCTCTTTTCTCTGAGGGACAAACGTTCGACAACACCCTCTCGTGTAGTCGTTGGCATGGAGAGCGATCTCCATGCCAGTGGCATAGACCGACATACCGCCACTGACTACAAGCGTCATCATAAACATAACAGTGATTGCGACCAAGTCCTACAGGACCTACCAAGTCCACGCATGCACACATACACACAATGGACACACCAATCAACCATCGACTCGGTACCGCCTACAAAGTAGGAGCAAAGACATAGGCTCCGAAAGTGAATCCCATCACCACGACTGAACCTCAAGAAGCCTCATCCTCCGATAGCACCGCATTTTCCAGGGACCCACAGTCTAAACATCCCAATCAACACAAAGGGCGACTGCTTCCCCCCAACATGACATCAACGACCCAAAAAACCGCACGATTTACAAACAAATGCCCCCCCACCCCAACATGCACGATATATATATATAGTAGTATTTCTTTTCTCCCATCATTGGACTCTGTCGTCTGCCCGCCTGGCCCCTATCCTCCACTTCTACTAGCTAGACTACCCAACTGGGGTGACACAGGAGGGGGGGGCTGGATCCCCTCCTGCGGTTCCTGCCTGAGGTATTTTTATCGGTATAGCAATCCCTTCCCTCGCGATTTAAGAAGTCGATTACGGTTTACTAACAACGAGCTTTTTTTGCAGCGCGTCGCTTTCATCCTGGACCAGGATGTATTTAGTGAGAAAAAAACTAACTCTGCCGGGACTCGAACCCATGACCTGGCCCTTAGCAGGCTGCGAGGTTACCTACTAGACCACCGGGGCGACCGGTACATAGCAACAGCTGGTGCGGTGAAGACGATTGTTAGTACAGACAACGTTCTAGCTCCTGACGCGTCATCTCCTCCCAGTTCTGGATACTGTAACGCACCCGCCAGTATCGGTCTCGGTAACCAAACACTTGTCCTTGGAGCTTCAGCCCTCCACCAATGTCTTTCTGGAAAGTGAAACCTATTGGGTAGATTCGCAGGGCTTCACACGGGCGGACAACGGTGCACGCCGTCTGGAGGGCGGGGTAAGTTAAGACGCCACTTCAGGATAGTACAGATGCCATAGTGCAATGAACTCATCCAATTGCAAGCGTGTGAACGTACGGAGAAGCTCAGGCTCTGACAGCCACACGGACTCTACACCAGTCTGCGATATGGCTTGTACTCCCACACCAATGAGAGCGCCAAGGACCCGGAGGTAGGTGTGGTACAACAAGGTCGAGGACGGGGCGGCATGGTTCATGAGAAAATGGTACAGGCAGGAGGCGGAAGCGTCGGCGAAGCGCTAGCGCGCAAGGGAAGCAGAAACAGAGGGTACGGCCATTTCAGGACCGAAGAGAAAGAGAGCCGGGGAAGCGGCGGTGGGGGGGAAGAAACGGCGACCGGGCCCTGCTGTAGAAGCGAGTAGGGCGGCCGAGGCAGCACTTATGGCGAACTATGTACCCGGCTGATGTTGTTGCGCCCTGCTTCCCTCCCTGCTGTATGCTATACTCCTTTATGTATGTCCTTTGTATTGCCTTCGGCCTCTGTGCTGTGTTTCTTTTTTTCATGACCTGTGAGGTACACTTCGAATGAATATCCTTTGCAATATTCATGTGAAGGTTTAGGCGACAGTTCAGGCTATGTGTCGGTCCCGCCCAGTTTACTTTCTACAGCAAAATCTGTGTGTTCGACAGGGTAGGAACCATTCCTATCGTGGCACAGTCTTCCCGCGCATGCCATGATCTCACCATTTACCTTACATGCGGTACTCTGTTGGCCCCGCAAAGCGTAAGCGCTGCACTCTACAATCACCAAGCTGTCCTCATCGTGCCGGTCTGGCCCTATTGAGGGATTTCCCTGAATAGTGCCGATTTGGCACTATTCAGGCACTCTGAACAATAGTACCAAGGTAGACTACGAGTTCTCGCTCATTTGCGCGGCTACAGCAGCAGTAGCAGCGCTCGCGGGGGATAGGGGTCATCGCGAGAGTGTCGTGGCAGCAGCGGAACGAGCAACGAGGTTCGTCGAGGTATTCGGCTGACGTCGGAGCTCGAGAGGCACGCGTGCTCGTCGGACGACGCTTGCACCAAACGGGGGCCAGGTTTGTGTTTGTGTTTGTGTTTGTGTTTGTGTGGGTGTGTGGAGGAAAGGATCGGCAGCAGCAGCAGTAGCAGCAGCAGCAGTGGTGGGGGTCGCAGCAGCAGCAGCCTCGTGGCGTGGATACGGTCTCATTTGGTGAGGCGGGATTCGTGGTATCCGGGAGAGTGGAGCAACTCGTCAGATCTTCGGTCAGCTCGTCGCATTCGCTCCAGCCGCCTCAACAGCAAGGTAGACTACGAGTTCTCGTTCATTTGCGCGGCTACAGCAGCAGTAGCAGCGCTCGCGGGGGATAGGGGTCATCGCGAGAGTGTCGTGGCAGCAGCGGAACGAGCAACGAGGTTCGTCGAGGTGGTCGGCTGACGTCGGAGCTCGAGAGGCACGCGTGCTCGTCGGACGACGCTTGCACCAAACGGGAGCCAGGTTTGTGTTATTTATGGTCCGGTTTTCGTTTCGTCGCCGGACATGGACGGCCGAGGACGTCGTCAACACCGACGGCCACCCGGTCGATCACCGGATGACGATACCGGCGCTTCCCCGCGTCAGCAACGGCGCCGCTCCGTTCGCATCGCCGTGAACACAGCGAGCGAGTCGGGACAGAGAGGAACGTGGGACACCACCAGAGGGACACCCCGTACAGAGGAAAGGAACAACCGCACGTCGTCGGGGCAGGACGCGCGCGCCCACGCTCCATCGGTTGGGGCCCCACGACGTTTGCCGGGCTCTCGGTCGCAGGGACGCGGCATCGCAATGACTATGCCGGCTTGGCTGGTCGCACGGGGACTAGGCGGTACCAGTACCAATAGCCAGTTCGGCGGGCTGCAGCGGCACGCCGTATCCGCGTCAAGCGGAAGCGTGAGGAGCGGCAGCGGGCGGCGAGGTGGCGAGGCGGGGGCGAACAGCCCCTCCTGTTTGCGGGGCTTGGTTATGGCACCCGCCGAGAGGTCTTTACCTCCAAGCTCTCAATCGGCGGGGAGGGGCCTGCATCGGACTGTCCCGGCGTGGCAGCTTGCCGGACGTGCAAACAACGGAAGCTGCGCCACCGAGAGGTCTTTGCCTCAGGGCTCTCAGTCGGCAGGGCGGGGCCTGCATCGAACTGTTCCAGCGTGGCAGCTTGCCACGCGAGAGGACGACGGATGTCGAGCACTTTGCCGGGTGGGGGGGTTGCAACAGGAGTCGGCATTAGAGACGGCCGATAGGGCCGGAAACGTCGGCAGGGGCACAGCAGGGGAAGACACAGGGGCTTCTACGCGACAGTTGGCCAGCGGACCACACATGTCGAGCGCATCCCCGCCGCGCATGACAGGATCAAGCCGACGACGCTCAGGGTCCTCCGGGTCCGCGTCCTCGCGGCCCCGGTCGCGACCCCGACATCTCTCGCCTTCACCTCGACGCGCTGAGGGTACAGCCGAGCTGTCAGGTATCCTCCGGAGGAGGAGGAGGTCAGCGTCGCTCGATGGGGGTGTTCCGGACCGACCTCAGCAGCGGCCTCGAGTGTCCTTTTCTCCGAGCACGCGTATTTCGCCGCAGCGGCCTCGACACGGAATTGCTTTGGGTCGCCGAAATGCTTCTCATCGGCCGGCGGGCGGTGAGGCGAGGGAGAACCAACGAGGGGTTCTCGCTGGCATCTTGCGGTTCGTGAGGTCGCCATTCCAGCAGATGGTACTCGCGAGGACTGGCCAGCGTGGGCAGGATTCACACACGGATCGTTACAGTGACTGGGGAAGGCGGCGCCCCGGGATTGCGCCGCCCACCGGGACCTCGGTTCCACCACCGCGTCGACGTGGTACAAGTTCGGGAGGAGCGCACACGAGCGCTCCACCCCTTCCACCGCGAGCTCGTGCAGGAACGGAGGTTTCGCTGGCCAAAAGTAGGCCGGCAGCTAACAGAGACAGGCAAACGATGGCATCAGCAGATTTACGAGTCACAGCCGCACGGCCTAGGCACTCGTCCCAGCGCACGAGCGTCTGCGCGTCGGCTACGGGGCATCACGCGAGACCACGAGCATCGACCCCCGGCA